>PVIU01018066.1:0-40034 GCA_004026605.1 Ondatra zibethicus
TTTAAATGAAAGCAAAGGGTATACATGGGAAGGGATTGAGGAAGGAAAGGGAAAGAGGACATCATGTATAAAAATAAACACAATAAAGGGTGCAACTATTTGTTCTCTATAACAAATTGTGCTGTGGGACAATGGTCTTTTATCCTGTCACTTGTAATTACCTTTAATAAAACGCTGATTGGCCAGTAGCCAGGCAGGAAGTATAGGTGGGGCAACTAGAACAGGACATTTCTGGGAAGAGGAAAGAGTCAGTTTGCAGTCGTCACCCAGACGCAGAGGAAGCAAGATAAAAATGCCTCCTTGAAAAAGGTACCAAGCCATGTGGCTAACATAGACAAGAATAATGAGCTAATATAAGATGTAAGAAAGAGTTAATAAGAAGCCTGAGCTAATAGGCCAATGAGTTTATGATTAACGTAGACCTCTGTGTATTTCTTTTGGGACTGAATGGCTGCAGGACCAGGCAGGACAGAAACCTCTACCAACAAAATTGAACCCAGGGCAGCATAACTAAAGAAAGTGATAGAGAATATATAGCCCATAGACAATATATGCACTGTAAAAATAGAGTAGACAAAATGTTTCTCTTTAGAGATGATAGTACAATTCATAAAAGCATGAAAGACGAAGAAAATAATGAATGAAAATCACAAATATTTGCTTTCAAGAATGAATGAACATATTCCTTCAGATTTTATAATTTTACAGGGCATATATAATGGCAACAAATTAGAAAAAAATTGAAAACACAACTTATCAAAATAGTCACTAGATGAAAGAAAAATTTCTGAACTGTCGTGTATCTGTCAAGATAATTGAAATCAGAAGTAGAAATATGTATATAAATAAAACCTGAGGCTCACACGATTTCATTGGTGAGTTCTGACAGACATTTCAGTAACAAATCATGTTATACCAACTGAGAAAAGAGAGAAAATGATTTTATGGTCTAGAAGAAAACTGAAAATAAAACTTTTTGCTTTCTCTTGGGGCTCTTTGCCTTCTGTGTGTTTGCCTTGTCCAACTTCAATAGGATGGTTTTGTTTTACCTTGTTATAACTTGTTTTATAATGAGATACAGGTCATTCAAAGGAGAGAAAAAAAGAGTGCCATGTCTTAAATACACAACTCTAAAGTGATCATTCCAACAATCATGAAATTGTATCCATTAATATGTTAAAACAGAGAACACATTATAACCAAGTAGATTTATTCAGTCATGTAAGATAAAATTTCCTATATCATCTATAATATAACAGAAAATATTATGTATTAAAAATTAAACTTGATAAAAATGGATATTTCTCCTTTCTGGAAAGCCCTCAAAAAGGTGAAAATGTAGTGATCATCATGGTACCTACATGTCATAAACATTCCATGAGCACAGTTTAAATCATACTTCTATCATGGCATGGTACCCCTGCTCTGCTTCATCCCCCCAACTCCCAGGTGTTTCTGTAAATGGGACTTGACACTATGGATTCCTCAGTCTTGGTTTCTAGATATCATCTCAGATACCAAGTGGAATATTTGATAGTGCTGGAGATCCACCCTCCTTCCAAAGTTTAAAAGTGGCCATTAATTTTTGGGTAAATCTTGAGCTTGTGGCCCCAAACCCATGCTCACCATACATTATTTTCCCCATCCAAATCTGGCTTCATTCTAGCATTAATGATTTTCTGTGCTGCACAGGTGAAATATCCATGATGCTATATTCTGTACTATAAGAGGTAGCTATAAGCCAAAATGAACCCATTTAACAAACATATCATGTCTGACTATAATGATTTATTTTCTGGTATTACCATCACAGAAACATCAGCTATAGGCTAACAGATACTAGAATATTAAAAGTTAATGTCTTATATAAGCTCATTTGGGGTGTTATGTGATCATGGCATTTTAAATATTATATTGTTATTGGCAAAAGGCAGCTCTTCACTGCTGGTTGCCTAGGTAAGTTCTCCAACAATTACATCAAAAGGTTTAAGTTCTGCTTGACTAATGTTAGAAAGGATTAATGCTCTCTTCAACAAATTACAACCTTGTATCAAGATAACTTTTCCAATTAAAGTTCTTTAAATAGTTGTGATAAGCATTGTGTGGTAAAGAAAACTTGGAACATTAAATAAGGACATATCCCACTCCTAGGAAAATGATGCTGCTGCTGATAAAGAAGGGAGAAAAAGAAGTTTTTGTCAACCTATGAGTGCTCAGAGCGGCTTTTTTTCCTCCTTAAAGAAAGAAAAGGCAATCCTGCACAGGAGATCTGCTTATTAGATATTAAACCCACTCCTGGCAGAACCAAAATAACTCTTCAGGAATTTCCTGCCAAATTCACAGCTAAACTGTTATGCAAATGTAACTCCATCTAAATTAAAAGTGCTGAGACAGCACAGTCGACAGACTCATAAGTACATACCAGTGTTTTTGATGCTGTTGGTAAAAAAAAATTTTGGGGATGCTTTAAAGTAAATATCATGGCTCACACTTTATTTTGTTTCCTGTTTGCTTTTGGATTTATGATATACAGGAAAGAAAATCCTGAAAAGTGATAATAAAATAGTGAGGGAGAAAGGAATTCCATGCTTAAATGTTGCATTGAGGACAGCTGCAAAGCTTTCACAAAACTGAATTGAAAAAAGAAACTTGATGTAATTTTAAGTAGATTCTATAGCTCATAGGAACTATGCATACAAGAAGGAAAGGCACATTTTATATCATGTAGGTTAATTTATGCTGTGATAGTGAAATACATCTGTAACCCTAGTTCTTGGGAGGTGAAGGCAAGAAAGTAATGAGAGAGAGCAGCCTTGGCTACAGAGTGTGCTGGAGGCCATCCAGGGTTACATCATGAGAGCCTGTCTCAAATTAATAGATAAATAAATAATTCTCTATTATCATGAATAGAGAATCTATCTTTTACATTTGGCCACTTACTGAACTATAAATTATAAGAAGGCATAGTCTATTTTCTGTATGATTACCACTTGTTCAAAACCTAATGTATACTATATCCTCAATATAAATTCAAAATAAAAAATTATCTATTCCCAACAGTATATGAATCCTTACATATAGGGATTTTTGTGGCTAAATCTTATTTATCTATTAATTTATTGATATTATGAATATTAAGCATGTACTTTGTTGTAGGACTTATGTCATTGCTGGGACATAGTTGCTATCAAGAACCTTCTATTCTAATGAAAATATTGCTATCCAGGCAGCATAAGTGAACGTAACTTTGAATTTTCACTGACATTAAGTTAAGTTTCAAAAAGAAAGTCCTCAGTACACTGGAGAATATTTTACTCCCATGGTACTTTGCTTTTGTAAGTGACTGTGATTAAAAGTGGTTTGAAATGACTATTGTAAGCACATGTCATTATTGCAATTGAATAACTTCCTGAGATAACACATAAAAATTACTACAGAATTATACCATTTGTAATGACCACATCCTAGGAGTCAGGAAAAGAGATAGTTTCCAATAGAAACATAGATTTCTTTTATTGACAAAGATGAATTTTTGTACTATGGCTCTCTTTCTAATTTCCTGGGTAATGGAGATCAATCAATACTCCTTAAACAGCACCCATTTTATGCTGTGACAAGTGTTAGTTTTTGGAGGCCATTCTTGAAGCTTTTTCATTAATGAAAAGCAGTATTGTAGCATCTTCAGCTACTTCCACTGTTTTCTGGCCTTGCTCCTTCTGGTTCTGCTATTGCAAACAGCTGAAATTAGTACACTGTGATACTATGCAAATGCTCTGACAGACTGAGCTAAGAATAGTGTACATTGGCTGTTTCACTTTGTCACATAAATAATTTGGCATTTTAAATTAAAGAATTGTATGGACATCAAAATATGTGTCTACATTAGCAATGCCTTTTCTTGTGGAACTGAGATGAACATGGGTCTGAAGAATCACCTTAACATTATAGAGTTTGAAATGATAAATTGAGAATGCAGACCTGAGTATTTTTCATAATACTCTTTTGGATGAGAAGTATAGGCGGACAGCCCAGTAGAGATTGTTGTATTCAGCTTTTTTCCCACTCACTACAACTAGAAAGGCTCTGAGTATTCTTCACTGCAATTATAGAGTAAACTGGCTAGTGCCACACTGTAGCCCGTGGGCTAGCCCTGTTCTATAAGTTTTTAATAACTTGGATGAGTACATTCATAACATGTATATAAAATTTTCTCACGACAAGAATTTAATAGTAGAGACAATGAATACATTAGTAAGCATAATCAGGAGCCTTAGAAATGTCTCTAAGCAAGACCCTTGTTATGAATCTAAAATTATCAAAATTGAGGGACATAGGTAATCTCATTGTGTTGAATAAAACCTAATCTGCTTTTGGGAAATTTTTACCTTATATTAGAATAGCTGTTAGCCAAAGATCAGGGGACATACTTTCCAGGTACTAAATTGATTAGCTTATTATTCCATAAGATTGTTTAGCAACTCCAGAGGACAAAGTAACTCCCTACTGCCAAAGATACTGTACACTCCAGAAACAGAGCTTAGAAGCCTCCGAATTGGAATAGACCCAAATGCCTCATCCCTAAGGATTAATTCACATGGTACCATGCAAGATTCCAAAGGAAGGAAGCAAACAACAGTCCTACCCAGTCATGATGCGTATGAACCACAAGAATGACCATCAGGGCATGTTAACCCTAAGGGTGCAGTAGTGGCATCATATCTTTGTGGTAACCAACAACTCTGTAATTGGACTCAATAGAAGTAAACTATCCCTGGTACTAGAACCTAGCAAACAACTCAATGAACTACTAGCACATAAGGAATGCTGGGAGGTAGAAAATAATCTTTTTAAGGGAACAGCACAAAATGATTATCCAATATCAAATGGTCAGCCCTGAAACTTGTATACGAATAACATTATACAGATTAAATAAGTTACGTTTAGAAATATGTGTGCATACATACCAACAATTAATAAAAAAGAGACTGTGAATTTGAAAGAGAGGAAGGAAGGGTATGTGGGAAGTGTGGTTTGAATGAAATGTTTGAATGATTGAATGAAAATGGCCCTAAAAGCTTAGTGGGACTGACACTATTGGGAGGAGTGGCCTTGTTGGAGTAGGTGCAGCTTTGTTGGAGGAGGTGTGTCACTGAATGCAGGCTTTGAGGTCTCAAGAGTTCAAGCCAGAGTTACCAGTTTACAGTCTCTTCCTGAAGCCTACTGATCCAGATGTACAAGTCCCAGCTCCTTCTCCAGCACCATGACTGCCTGCATGCTGCCATGCTTCCTGCCATGACAATAATGGATTAAACCTGTGAAACTATAAGCCAGCCCCAATTAAATGTTTTCTTTTATAAGAGATGCCATGGTCAGGTGTCTCTTTATAGCAATAGAACCCTAAAACAGGAGTGTTTAGAGCAGTGCTTCTCAACTTTTCTAATGCTGCAACACTTTAATTCCTCATATTGTCATGACCTCCAACCATAAAATTATTTTTGTTGCTACTTTATAACTGTAATTTTGCTACTGTTATGAATCATAATGTAAGTATTTTTAGAGATAGAGGTTTGTGGAAGGAGTTGTGACCCACAGGTTGAGAACCATTGGTTTAGAGGGACAAAAAGAAAGGGGAAATGATGTTATTATATTATATACTCAGAAATGAAAGAAAATGGAAAAAACAGATAATTTTCCTGGAAGCCATATTTATCATAATAGATTAATATGGAAGGAAATTTCCAGAAAGGGTATACAAGTGGATAATTTTGTCAGTGATTTATCTGAGTTTTGCTATTTACATTTTTTTTGCTCAAGCAAATAACTTTGTGTTATATTTTTCTAGCACTTTAAGAAAAAATATGCTTCATAAGAGCTCTGCCATTTACTGTAAAAGTAGTGAGATGATGCCAATTTGATGATGATGAAAATGATGATGGAGGAAGGCATTAGACCGAGCATGGGTTTTTTTTTTATTTTGAACAACTTGCCTTCAGTATCTATTGCTCTGCTAATTTTTGCTCTCTGACACAAAGGAAGTCATTTAACCTTTCAAATTTCTGTTTTCCCCTGTGTCAATGTGGTTAGTAATACTGACACTGTTGGCATGATAAAAATAATAAAGCAGTACAGTACTTGGTACAGTAGTTGCTCTCCAAGATAGAAAAGACTGGCAAATACTTTGAACAAAGATAGTTTCTGCTAAAGATAATATTAAGGTGCAATTACATTTCACTCACAAAAGTTTTTTAATACATATGAATTTTGTCTTATGTTTTAAACATTTGCAAGTCACAACTTTCTCAGGAGAATCAAACTCACTTATTTCTTATGGGACTGTAAGTATATATGATTTCTTAAATATTATCTTCTTATACTGCTAGACTAATATGGTCGTCTTAATGCCTAATTCCAAGTTTTACTTTCACTTTTAGGACACTGAAAATTGGGCATTCTCTACGTTTAGAAAAGGTAGGGATGCAAGCAACACTTCAGTTTCTGCCCGGCCCATTGCTCTCTCAGTGTAGTCAGGAAACCATCTGTCTGAAAATTATGAAGTAATCAAAGATGTCTCAGGATATAAAACAAGGTGCAGCAATTTTGGAGGACATTTTATGTTTGATTGTGTACTATTACAGTGCATAAATTATCATTTAGTAATCCAATAGCCCAATATTTATGATAATACTCTCTAAGAGGATGAACAACAGTCCACTAAGCTCAATTTTACAGATGGACAATTGCACAATGAGAATGATATAAAGATCTTGGTTTGGAAGGTGAGAATTTTTAGAGCACTACTAGCATGGTGTTACGAGAGGCACATGAAAGTATTGTTTGGATGCCGTGGCAAATACCTTTAATTCCAGCATTGGGAGGCAGCAGGAGAAGGAAGCTACAAGTTTGAGACCAGCTGAATCTACGTAAGGAGTTTCAGGCACACTAGCACTACATAGTCACCTACACACTGCCTCAAAACACAATAAAAACAAGCTAAGAAAATAGGTTGAGACAATTTATTATGTTTAATATTTGGTTGGTGGTTTATTAGAAATAGGCAAAATACAAAGCTAGTTTCTCAAAAGGCTGATGGACTCTTGGTTTGCATTACTCAAAACTAAACAACTAAGATAAAACAATAACAGAACAGATCTGCTTTGCTATATACCAATCATACCAGCATTGTGTACTGTCTTACATTCTGTATTTTCACATAGTATATTTTGAAAGTAAAATTGTCCAACAAGTGCATTTCTACTTATGGTTCTTTATAGAGATGATATATGCGATGAAAGGGTTCTGAAAAGGAAAAAAAATGATGAAGGTCCTGGAATTTTTCATCTAATGAAGAAAGGCTAAGGAAGAACATGGCAATCAACTTTAATTGTTCAGGGTCTTATGGCAAAGGAAGGCTTGGACCATTCTACGGATTGAAGTATGACTGCCTGCAGAGTTGATGTTTTAGGGATGAAAAGTTTTGCTCTGCTAAGGAACATCCATGTAGCTGTCCTCTCCAAAAATGAAATGGACAACCATAGGGGAAAAGATAATCATATTATTAGTGGTGAGCAAACATCTTGGGCCTGTTAATAAAGGGAGCATGTGTATCGGGAGGGCTTAAGGCAAAGCATATTCTCCTAGCCAGAAATCTAAATATGGGCAATGGGGACTAATTGTGAACACTGAAATAATATTTAAGTATTGTCTATTGCTCTGCCATGAGTCATTTAACACATTCCTTGGGCTCTTCCTTTACATATCTCCCATCATTCTTATATGTATTTTATTGTATGTATTGTCCTGAGTGTTGCAATATTCTCACAGTTGGAACAATCTACCAAAATAAAAGAGGGTCACATTTTGGTGAAAATTTGTTTTGAAAGATAATAAATTCTATAATTTTCTCTCATTCTGTGCATGTCTTTGCAATGCCACTTTGTGCCACTTTCCATCAAAGAGTGGCTTACTTGATTGGCACTGTATCACATCTATGTTTTAAGAGGTTTTGCAGCCTCTGGACCACAATCGCTTGGGTCTGAAGAGCTTTGTGAGCAAATGTGACCTAATGTCTTTGGCAATGAGAAAACAAAGGAAAAGGACCATGTAGAAAGAAAAAGAGGCCTACTTAGCCCTTTTATGGAAACCTTCACGCCAAGGCCTCACGTGGTGAGAAAGGTCATCTGAGACCAGTTCAGCCCCAGCCAATCCACCAAAACCTCAAAATGCATAAATAGTTCCAAGCAGCATCTGGTGCAACAGAGATAAACCAAGCTACATAGCCCTGTCCAAACTGCCAATCTACAAATTTAGGCATAAGTAAATGACTGTTCTATACAGAAGTTCATTCTGTAATATTGTAATCTGACATATACTTTCACCTAGAAAATTTTGCTTTTTAAAACTAAATGAATTCTGTGAGATGTATATATACAAGGATAGAAAATTGTATGCACTACAGATGATTGAAAAATCCATAGGGAGACAATTTGTGCTTACTTAAAATTCATATATAATATTCATAAGTACATATGCATACATATACAAGTAATTTAATTGAAGTTAGGCCAGTTGGGATGCTAATGCTCCACCATGAGCCATAGACTTTCTAACAAAAACCTCAGCGCAAGGCAAGATAATCTTTCCTTCAAATTGTTCATTAGGTGAATCCAAGTGAATATAGGCTACTGCCATTATTCTTGGAGGTAAGAGCATATTGATGAAGATACCACACTTTAGACGCAAAACTCAAAAGATTCAAGCTGGATCTGACCTGAAAGAATCCTCCCTGTGGACTAGCTCTGTGCATCTGAAAATGCTATGTAAGCTGCCAAGGAAGAAAAGCAATTAAAATTCTTACTCAGCTGTAAAGCCTAGGAACTATAATGACCAGCATGGCAAAAGACACACAAGGATGCAAAAGCAGCACTAAAATCTTGGGAGTGTGTTCCCCGATGCATCTAATAATTTTTCTTAAATACCTCTCAGTAGGAGGGAGTTCATGTCTGCTATTGGAAATGTAGCCAACTACCTGTGACTGGTGAGACCCTGGACCCTAGAAAAGTACCAACTATAGCTACTTTGTCAAGCCAGCATAATTTCCAACTACATTCTAAGTATCTATTCTTAGAGCTGCAGACAAGAGTAATACTTATCTCTCACCAAACAAGTTTCTTTTTGTAGTAAACAGAGACTACCAAAGAATCCAGAACTGGTCACAGTACAGAGAATGATGGTCTATGGGGGCTTCATCTCCATCTGCAACACAACCCGTGCATCTAAGGTTCAGGGAACATCACAGAAAAGGGACAAAAGGATTGTAGAAGGACCTTTGCTGTAAGATAGTGTCTTCTACATATGACAGTGAGCTGCACATGTCAAATCTTAACAATATGGCTGCCTAAACAAGACCTGCACAATGACCCCACTTGTTAACATTCTCACATGTATGGAGGGAATCTCACACGGCCCAGCTCCTAAATGAAGTTCTACAGAACATTAAGGACTGCTAAAAGAGGGAAAAGCAGTCTTTTCTGGTAACAAGCTCCCGATAGGTTATCCAATCCCAAGTGATCTGCCCTAGACACAACACTAAATGGACTTAGCATGCATTATAGTTATATAGTTATATGGTTGGATATATATCCGCTCTCTCTGCCTCCAGTTTTCTCCTCTCTGCAAAGCTATCTATCTATCTATCAATCAATCAATACATATATTACATAACCTGCTGATACCATACCGATCGCTCTGCAGAGAGGAGAAAATTGGAGCCAGATGGAGCAGGTCTTTATGTTCTTTGGGCTTGGGGATATTTGCATGTATACAGACGTGTGTGTGTGTGTGTGTGTGTGTGTGTGTGTACACCAACCTCACTAAATGTGCTCAACCTTCATCCCTCGGAAAGACTGGGGCATCTTGCTGTTCCAATAAAGCAGATATATACTCACTATATTTAGATATATAGAGATAATAATAAAGAAGAGCTTGTGAATTTGAGAGGGAGTTGGGGCAGAACACAAGAAGACTATGAGGAGGGGCAAGATAGGGATAGCACTGATGTGGATATGGTATTCATAGATGAACTAAAAAAATAAAATTCATGTTTTTAATTATATTTTAATAAAATAAAAATAAAAGACATCATTTTACTAAAGAAAATTATATACATATACAATAATATTCAGAAGGATGGACAATAAACTGTCAACATTTGGTAGCTGTAAGGAATTAATCTGAAAGTTGAGGAAGGGAGGAGGAATTTATGCACATTATTATATAAAATATTTTCTGCAAGTGTATAGCACTTTAAATGTCAATTAAAATATGGAAATAAAAACAAACATAACCTTTAACTGCTCTCTCCGCCTCCAGTTTTCTCCTTGCTGCAAAGCAATCTGTATGTATCACCAGGTTAATATAATTACAATACATTTTTTTATTTGGGTCAATTTTCTGCTCATGACATTCAACAATTTTACTCTCTAGCAATGGTTTACAAAATTGGATAGGTTCTATTTATATATTTGGGTTCAAAAAATTATCAAGAAAATCCACTTCGAGTAATAGTGAATGTGCTGGTATGTGTTTTACTTCTACCTGGCATCTGTAATACAATAGTAGAAGAGAAGTTATGTGAGCTATCCTGAGGAGGGGTTTACTGAAGTAGTCTTGTTCAGTCACTCACTGGCTATTGGCTGCACTACTTAGAGTGTCTGTGAACCCAGTTAATTTGAGTTGATTATTTTTATTTATTTATTTATTTTTATTTTTTTAATTTTTAATTTTTTTTTTTTACTTTTAGAGACAGGGTTTCTCTGTAGCTTTGGAGCCTGCCCTGGAACTAGCTCTTGTAGACCAGGCTGGCCTTGAACACACAGAAATATGCCTGCCTCTGCCTCCTGAGTGCTGAGATTAAATGTTTGTGCCACCACTGCCTGGCGGCTATTTTTATTTTTAACCTATAGTTTGAAGTAAACTTTTACATATTTGAATGATGGCTTCAAATGTTCATTAAAAGACACACTCTCTTGATACTAATATAAATAACAGAACCCATAACAAGGAAATGACAACTATGACATATCTCCTGCCTTCTACTGTATCTTTTCTTAGTCATCTATATTGTAAGATAAAAGCAATGACTGTAGTAGAGTTGACAAAGAGAAAGTCAAAAGTTAAAAGAAAAAGAAAATTTACTCCATAATTATAATTTTTAAGTAATACAATATTTGGATAATTTATTCATTTCACAATGACCAATGGCTTGAGGTCTCTCTTGAGGTTTATTGCCAAGTAACACATTACAGATTATCACACTTTATTTGTCACATACTTATTCATTTATTATGATAAAATGATTAAATAATATATGGAAAAATATAATCAATTGAAAATTTCATTGAGAGATACATAAAAATTATTGTGGTTACATGATAATATGAAGGATTCTCAAAATCACTGAGTGAAAAAATATAGACATAAGCATACATAATTTTATTCCATGTATACTAAATTTTAGAAAAATTAGGTTAAGGTATAATGACAAAACCAGTAGCAGTTTTCTGGTCTACGATCAGGGTAGGGACAGATGGGATAGGCACTGGAGTAGCCTACTGAAGGTGATGAAAATATCTTATTTCTTGTATGTGGTATTTATGTTATGGCTGTATGTATCTCTTAAAACTTGAGAACTTGTTCATTTTACATGAATAATATCAAAATAGTATAACGTAACTGCTACAGAATACATTTAATTGAGTCTCAGAAAAGGAAACTGGCCCTGGGCTATGTGCTAGAGGTTTTGTAATCAAAATAATAAAATTAACTTTCATTTTTCCTTTGATTACAGGTCATATGGGGGAAGTGTGACCAGAAATACAATAATCACTAGTCTCCAATTAGGAAAAAAAGAGAGTTAGGAAAAACAGTGGAAGTTCTTGGAGGTCCTATAAGGCATAAAATAAAGAACATGCTCCAACTTGTGAGATTAGGAAAGGAAGTTGGAGACTGTGCAGAGGTAACTAACTACAAATTCCCATACTTTTAATTCATAAGCTATAGCTCTGGCTTGGCATAGAGCACACACAGTGTAGGACTGATATGCACAGCTATTGTCACTCTCTGAACAGGCTGGAAACAATTGGGAAGATTTCTCATTCTTGTATCTTTTTCGCTCACAGTATCTATAAAAGAGAGTACACAGAGGAAGTTCCTTTTGGTTAATTCACCAATTTTCCTACATTTAAAAACAAAAAATAAAATACAAAAACAAAGACAAGCAACAACAAAATTGAGGCATGTGGTAGTCCTTCCAAAATTAAACAGAGGCTGTGAGAGGAAACAACGATATTTGAGGTCTGTTGTCCTTTGCCAGTTTTCTTCCTAGGCCCTTATGTACTGGGGCTCTTTCTGACTCTTGTTGTCTTTCAGAATCACCACAGAAATTTTAACCACAGACCCCAGTACAGACATTTTTGTTTTAACTTCATAATTTCGATCTCTACCTTAAAACTCTGTTTTTGGCTTCTACCTCCATCAAACAATTTAGTCACTTTGACAGCCTTAGACACCTAGCGAAACTGGAGAAATATGTGTCAATCAGTTGAAATGTCAACAGTAGCATTTACAAGTGCTTGATCCATTCTCCCAGAGCATAAATTCAACATCTATTTGAAACTGAGATAAAGACAATTCTCCTAAAGTTGTGCTCTGGGTACCATCTTTAACCAACTTCAGATTTCACTGGCGTCTCACATAACTTTTAAATTCCAACATTTTGAACTATGGTGGCAGGTCTGCATGCCATCCGTCTTAACATGCCGGTTTAGGTCAATGTTTGGTCAGGTTGCTCTATTGTGAGAAAATTAGCTATTAGAACAGTTCAAAATCGTACTGATTCTTCCATAGATTTGTGACTTAATGTATAAGGATATAAACATTATTAGTTTTGCAGAACAAAGAGAATGTCTCTCAGCTCCAAAGAAAGACTCTCCCAGGAAATGCTGGGGGAGGGGGTTTAAAATTATAAGTAGAAAAGCTATGATTAGGATTGTGCTCAGCAACACTATTGATGATAGTCTTTTAATTTACTTAAAACAGTAGCTCTTTTTTTAAAAAAAAAGATAAAAAGGAAGGAAGGAAATTTAATGGAATACTTTGTAAAACAAATTCTGTGTAAATTGTGGGTTGTCCATTATTCCTGATGTAAATAAGGGCAGGAACGCAAAGAAAGGATTAAATTAGAGTGAAAACCATAGCTCTATGTTGAATTATAGAGTTCTTGTTCTTCAGAATAAGATCATTCTTCAGCCCAAAGGCACTGTGCATTAGAATACTGACAGAGCATGTTTAAAGTCAATATTGAAGGAAACCATAGACCTCCAAACTTCAAATCAAGAGGCATTGCACTACCCAAAACTGTATCAATGAATCATGCTATGAAATGCAGTGCATGCTATACCAGATTGGCTATTATTCATGTCACTATGCTGTATTAGTCTGGATATTGGAAAGAAGACATGAAATATAAAGGCAGCTATTTTTGCATTTGTAAGAAATCAGAGTGATGGTGTGATAGGCCAGATTTTAAGTGAAAAATGGCAACAGTCAGCATAGGCAACGAGCTCTACTGAGCCATTCTAAGTCCTGCAGGAAATTAAGAAATTAGTCATTCTGGAAATTGTTAAAGATTTTATTTTTTTAAAAAAATGTTACTATTTACCTTCATGATGTCAATGAAGATAATTTTCCTTGCTTGACAGGTGCTTTTATTTCCTCATATTTAGTTCTTACAACATCCCTAATAATTTGATAAAAATCATACATATAAGCAATATAACTTCCCCCATTGTCATCATCACTATCTTGTTAAAATTCTCTTTCTGAAACCTTTACCTCAGTTTAACACATCAGTAATATAATTATTACAATCTTTTTGTATTGGTTTCTGATTTTTGAAAAATTTTTGGCACTGGAATTTGGTTTTGAGGCTACAAAATATTCATTAAATCAGGCTAACTATTAGAACTCTGTCCTTCACCAAGTTGAAGGTGTTGTACCTGACCTGTAATTCCAAGAATACATGGATCTGGACTTTGCTCTTCATGGTACTGAATAACACCATCTGGCGGTGTGACAACATGACAGAAAACATAAATATACAAATCAAACTAAGCATTCCATATAGGAGTTAGGGTAATGGGTAGAATTTACCACTGGCAAAGTAGAACCATGACCTGATATATAAGACCAGAGCAAGATGGATTGTAAACAGAGGTTTCTCTGTCTCATCAAGTGATGTAGCCACTTCTAAATAATCACTCAGAGGCTTAATATTGATTACAGAATGTTTGGCCTTAATATTGATTACAGAATGTTCAGGCTTATTAATTACTAGCTCTTACATTTAAATGAACCCATTTTTATTAATGTATGTATTGTCACATGGCCATGGCTTTTACTTGTCTGGTGGCATCTTGTTTCTTGGGCAGTTGTTTGTATCTCTCTTGATTATGCCCTTCTTTCTCCCTGTATTCAGTTTGGCTTTCCTGCCTAGCTATATTCTGCCTTGCTATAGGCCAAAACAGCTTTTATTGTTAACCAGTGAAAGCAACAAATATTCACAGCATACAGAAGGGTTATCCCACAGCATTTCCCTCTTTCTGTCTAATCAAAAAGAAAGGTTTTAACTTAAAAATAGTAAAATTACAGACAATAGAAAACAGTTATGAAGTAGGAATTACTGTTACAATATCTAGTCTATTTGTATTTGACAAAATTAAAGAAAATATTTAATTACCTATTCTATCTTGGTGAGTTTAAAGTTTTATATCTAATTTACCTTTTTATCAAAACTAAGATAACTATAATTATATCTAGTCTCCAACTCCATCAAATACCTGAGAAGGAAGTAATATTACCCGAGTAAGCAGGCAGTGCAAGCAAGGGGCTTCCAAAAGATGTGGGAAATGACAGAAACAGCTTCCTGTCTAGACAATCACCCAAGGTTTCTCTGTAATGTTGGAGCATCCCACTAGAATATCTGACAGATTTTCCCATAAAACATAGAATTTTGAAGGACTTTTCTACCTTCTCTTGGCAAAGCTCAGCAAGTTACCATTCTTGTGTCCTGTTGGTCAAATTTGGGCAGTATACTAGCAGAAATTGAGGCAAAGGTATTTTCATTGCCTACATGGCTAGCTTTGGCCACAAAGAGAACAAACTCCATGCAGAGTTTCTTTGTTGCCCAACCTTTTATCTTCTCTCTCACAAGCTTGATGTCCCTATGATTAGGTAACATTTCACCCTTCTGGGGTTTTTCATTGAGGTGAAGACTAGCTAGTATAATTAATTATGATAAAGTGGTAAATTAGATGTAAAACTTTAGAGTTGGAAAGATAAAATTGATAATAGAATATTTTTCATAATTTTGTCAAATACAAATAGACTAGATATTGTAACTATAATTCTTACTTGGTAACTGTTTTTGTTGTATATATACTTACTATATTGAAGTTAAAACCTTCCTTTTAATTAGACAAAAAGGGGTAAACTCTGTGAAATAATCCTCTTGTACACTGTAAAGATTTGTCACTCAAATTGGTTTAATAAAACTCTGACTGGCCAGTAGCCAGGCAGAAAGTATAGGTGGGTTGACCAAACTAAAAATGGAGGGAAAGAGAAGGGCGGGGTCAGGAGTTGCCAGAAGATAATCAGGGAGCAGGAGATGAACATGCAGTGCTAATAAAGGTACTGTCATGTGGCAGAGCATAAATATGGAATAGGGGTTAATTCAAATGTAAGAACTAGTTAGTAATAAGTCTGAGCTATTTACTGAGCATTTATAAGTAATAGTAAATTTCAGTGTGTTTATTTGGGAGTTGTTGGTAGAATAGAAACTTCTACTTATAATAGATGATAGAGTTAGATGAATGATGAAGGCAGATCTGAAGAAAATTTACTGAGCTTCTTTTGGGCCTCAATTCATCTTTGGTAATTTGTGTAGAAACAAAGTTTGTAAGCCATTTCACATGAGCTCAGATACATAGTTTGAGCATAAATACAAATTTAGAATGCCAGCTCTCCATGTATCCGTTTATTTCTTTTCAAGATAAAAAGTAGAAGTGAATGGATGCTGAATTGTGAACTTGTCAAAAGATCTGTTATCAAAAGAAAACTTCATGATGTTTTAGTAACTTATTACTTACCAAACACTAAACATTCTCATAGAATTATTTGTCAATTACCCTTAATGTTTAATTGTTCTACTCAGCTTACAGTATTTCATAAAGTAAAATTGTCAGAAATATTAATATAAAAATGGGGTAGAAGGAGGAATACAAACTATAATGAAATATATGTATGAAAATGCCATAATAAAATCTATTGCTTTTTTTGACAACTAAATCGATTTAAAGGTCTTCATGGAGGAACTGAAATTTAAAAGGTCATAAGGTCATTAAATTCTGATAAAAATGAAAAGAAGACTGTCGTTAATTGAGACAAGTATTACAAAGATGAGAAGATACTAGAGTCATTTCTACAAAGGTTAAGTAGATCCAAAGAGCAAGGTTTATTAGAAGTCTGTGTTGCTTAAGATGCAATCATATGCTATCTAGTTTAAGTTTTATTCTGTGGATTGAGAAAAAGTGTTGAAGTTGGTGCTTGATAATAGAATCCCAAACTCAGAGATTACTTTAGATGTAGCCACTGAAAAGTGGCCCATGTCCTGGTGGATGACATCCCTGCTATGCTCATGCAGGCAGCACTAATTTGACTCAGTGAGTTATAGAAGGAAAGGCCATGAAGTGGGGAGAATGATGTGCTGTAAATGGGAGTCAGAGCAGATATAATAAAGATGTATTTTATACATGCATGTAATTTTCAAAGAATGACTTACATATTATTCAAATAAATAAAAATGAAAACAGAAAAAGTAGGGAACAGATAGATAAACAGAAGTAAACAGACATACACAAAAGACAGAGAAATACAGAGAGAGATCACCTTGGGACTAGCAAGGTTTCTCAGCAGTTAAGGGTGCTTTCTGCCAAGTCTGATGACCCAAGTTTGACAATGCCCTTAGGGTTCCACTTGATGGAAGGATAGAATTGACTCCCACGAACTTTCCTCTGACCTCTACATGTGTTGTCATGGAAACATGCACAAGCAAACCCACAAAAGTAAATAAATGTAATTTTTAATAAGGTCACCTTAATGGTAGTATGAAGAATGAACTGGAGATAATGAGAATGGAATGAAATGAGTTAGGAGGCTTCTGCTACAATATTAGCAAAGGAAGAATGAAGGCTTGGATTAAAATAATATGAACATAAACAGAGGGTATATGCCACTATTATATCAATATAGGAGAGGAATGATTCAAACTGCACTGGCAATAATGGTTCAACAGCTAGTGAAAACTGATTTTAAAAAGTAGTAGGTAGTTCTATCAAATACAATGCAGGAATTGGGACAAGTGAAATTTTAGATAGGAGTTTTAAAATTCCTTGATGATTCCCACTGGAAAACACTTTGAGTTTGAAGAATCTGAAACATTTACCTCTAAATATCCATGCAGTAGTTGTTAAAGCATGATCTGGAACTTAAATGAAAATATAAAATTGGATTAAACAATGCTTGGAAGACAGATACTGAAGAGAATTTCTGCATCAAAGTTACATTAGGGGTGAATTAGATTCAATATTATGGGGGAATAATTCTTTCCTAGAAATAAAAACAATGAGGGACTGACCAGAAGTAAAACAGGAGGACTTTGAGGTAACCCAACCCATTAAAAGATGGTTTTAATCTTAAGTCTTCACTGTAAAAGTGGAGTTGAAAGTGAGAGTAGCTAAAGGCCAGTTAGTAACCTTACTTAATTTCCATTGTTCATAACATGTCACACTGAGGAAGCAACCAAAACTGTTCAACCCTAACTTGGCTGGGAAGCAATCTAATGTTTACATACTTTGTCAGAACAAAATTGTAGTGTAAAACAAGTTGCTAGAGCACAAGTATAAGTTAAAATTTAAAAATGACCAGTTCAAATGTAGATCACTCTGTTTTAAAACCACAGTGATTTCTAGAAGTGGTTCTATTTTTTTTTAACTCAAAGTTATTCCACTAAAGCCAGGAACAAGACAAGGCTGTCCACTCTCTCCATATCTATTCAACATAGTTCTTGAAATTCTGGATAGAGCAATAAGACAACAAAAGGAGATCAAGGGAATTCAAATTGAAAGGAAGAAGTCAAATTTTTGCTATTTGTAGATGATATGATAGTATACACACATGACCCCAAAAACTATCAGGGAACTCCTACAGCTGACAAAACCTTCAGTAATATGGCAGGATACACAATCAACTCAAAAAAGTCAGTAGCCCTCTTATATAAAAATAATAAAGAAGCTGAGAAAGAAATCAGAGAATCATTTTACATACCACCTTCCCCTCCTCCAACTTCCCCTCACCTCCACTGAATCTATTTTTAAATACTCCATTGTAAAGATGTACCACATTTTCTTAATCCATTCTTTGGTTGAGGGGCATCTAGGTCATTTCCAGGTTCTGGCTATTATGAATAATGCTGCTATGCACATAGTTGAGCAAGTATCCTTGTGGTAATGACTGTTTCTATTTCCTTAGGGGTTATAGGTCTATTTAAATTGTCTATCTGATCTAGATTTAATTTTGGTATGTGGTATCTATCCAGAAAAATTTTAATTTCTTTTAATTTTCCAATTTTGTGGAGTACAGTATGATCTAATGAATCTTTGAATTTTTTCAGTGTCTGTTTTCTGATTTTGTTAATGTGGATATTCTTTTTCTGGCTTTTGGTTAGATAGAATAAGGGTTTGTCTATCTTGTTGAATTTTTCAAAGAACCAACTCTTTGTTTCATTGATTCTTTGTATTATTCTCTTTGGATTTTATCGATTTCGGTGCTGAGTTTGATTATATCCTGCTCTCTACTCCTTGGTGAGTCTGCTTCTTTTTTTATCCTAGGGTTTTCAGATGGTTGTGCTTGTTAAGTTGTTAGTGTGGATTTCTCTCAATTCTTTATGTAGAAATTTAGTCCTATGAACTTTCTTCTGAGCACTGCTTTCATAGTGTTCCATAAGTTTGGGTATGATGTATATTCATTTCCATTGAATTCTAGGAAGTATTTAATTTCTTTATTTCTTCCTTGGATCCAGTGGCAATTCAGTTGAGCATTATTCAGTTTCTATAAATGGTTCTATTTTTTTTTTACTTTTTATTCATCTTACATCCCAACCATAATTCCACCTCCCTCCCCTCCTCCAACTTCCCCCCACCTCTCCTCACCCCTATCCATTCCTCAGAAATGATAAGGCCTCCCAGTCAACAAAGCCTGGCATATCAAGTTGAGTCAGGATCAAGTCCCAACCCCCTGCATCAAGGCTGAGCAAGGGAATTGTTCCACGAGGTGCTGAAAAGAAAGTATATTCTTTTGTATTTGGTTGAAATGTTCTATAGATGTTTATTAAAACCATTTGAGTTATTAACATCTGTTAGTTCCTTTATGTCTCTGTTAAGTTTCTGTCTGGCAAACCTATCTATTTGGGAGAATGGGGTGATGATGTGTGTGGTTTGATGTGTGATGTGTGATTTAAGCTTTAGTAATTTTTTTATAAATTTGGGCACCCTTATATTTGGGGCATAAATGTTCAGAATTGAGACTTCATCTTGATGGATTTTTCCTGTGATGAATATGAAATGTCTTTCTCCATCAATTTTGATTAATTTTAGCATGAAGTCTATTTTGTTAGATATTAACATAGTTATTCTAGCTTGTTTCTTGGGTCCATTTGGTTGGAAAATCTTTTCCCCATCCTACCCTAGGTTACTGTCTTTCTTCAAAGTTGAAGTGTATTTCTTGTTACAGCAGAAGAACTAATCCTATTTTTGTATCCATATTGTTAACCTGTGCCTTTTTATAGGTGAATTAAGTCCATTGATATTAAGTGATATTAATAACCTGTTACTTTTTGGGTTTGGTGGTGGTGGTGGTGGTGGTGGTAAAGTGTGTGTGTTTTACTTCTTTGCTTTTGCTGGTGTGAGATTATCTATTGCCTGTATTTTTGTTCCTGTAGCTAACTTCCCTTGGGTTGGAGTTTTCCTTATAGTACTTTATGTAGGGCTGGATTTGTGGATAGATATTATTTAAATCTGGTTTTGTCGTGGAATATTATTTTCTCTGTCTATGGTCATTGAAGGTTTGTTAGGTATAGTAATTTGGGCAGGTATCTGTGGTCTCTTATTGTCTGCAAAACATCTGTCCAGGTCCTTCTGGTTTTCAGAGTCTCCATTGAGAAGTCAGATATTATTCTGATATGTCTGCCTTTGTATGTTACTTGGGCTTTTTCCTTTACAGCTATTAATATTCTTTCTTTATTCTTTATGTTTAGTGTTTAGATTATTATGTGGACAGAGGACTATTTCTTGGTCCTGTCTATTTGGTGTTCTATAAGATTCTTGTATCTTTATAGGCATGTCCTCCTTTAGGTTGGGAAAGTTTTCTTTTATGATTTTGTTGAATATATTATCTGTGTCTTTGAGGTGGTCTTTTCTTGGTGTCCCAGATGTCATGGATGTTTCATGTGAGCCTTTGCTGGATTTAATGTTTTCTTTGACCAATGAATCTATTTCTTTTATTGTATCTACAATGCTTGAGATTCTCTCTTCCAACTCTTGCAATCTATTGGTCATGCTTACATCTGTAGTCCCTGTTCATTTACTCAAATTTTCTCTTCCAGTATTCTCTGGGTTTGTGTTTTTTTTTATTGCCTCTATTTCAATTTTCAAGTCTTGAAGTGTTTCATTCACTTGTCTGATTTTTTTTTCTCTTGGTTTTCTTGACTTTCTTTAAAGGATTTAATGATCTCTTCCATTTTTTTGTCTTTTCCTTCATTTCTTTAAGGGGATTTTACATTTCCTCTTCAAGAGTCTCTATCATCTTCTTAAAGATATTTTAAGGTCATTTTTCTACTTCATCTGCATTAGAATGTTCATATCTTGCTGTTGTAGAACTGTATGTTCTGTTGGTGCTAGATTTCTCTTTTTGTTGTTGAATGGACTCTTACAGTGCTGTCTACCCATCTGTGTTTGGGATACTTATAGGTACAGGTGATGATTATTCCTTCAATCAGTGTAGGCTTGTGACTCTGGGGCCTCTGCTGAACTGTGGCTGGAGCTGCAATGGGTGGGGGAGGGGAGCCTGATGTGCCTGAATGTCTAGGGCCTAGAAACCAGGGCTTACCAGCTGGGAGACCAGTTGCTCACCTCCTAGAAGTAGTTTTTTAAAATTATTTTTTATACCGGCTATTTGTCACTTTTCCCACATACTGTGCATCATTCCGCCCAAAACTTTTAATAATATTAATGTTAGAATTTAAGAAAATGTCTTGACTTTAATCACTTGAGAAATTGGCCAGATTTCACTTTTAGTTATAATAAACTTTTACAATATGAATCCATTCTTGAATATCACATTTTCAGAATCTCAAACTATTTAATTTAAGTGGTATAGACAAAGTGGCACATAGAAATTGTAATCTTGTTTTGCTAAGAGATTCATCTGCAACTCTTATACAATCTGTTACAGAATTTTTGAAGAGTCCATTCAAATTACCTAACTTACTGTATTTATTTTAACTGAGAAATGAATCATAGCTTTCTTACTTCAATATCATTGCTACAGTGAAGGAATTTGTAAAGACTTGACACTTTACTATAGAGTAATAGTCAATTTAACCTATGTTGCCATGGTTACTCTTCACTTACTTGAGAAAATACGCAGACATCACAATTTTTGCCAGTGAATAATATTATCGAACACTAACAGAATAAAAGCTTTCTTCCTGCTCCTATTTTTTCTTTTGAAATAGAATTTTTATACATTTAAATAGATATTGGATGCCGAAGACATTTTGTTGTGCCAGGTGTTGTTGATTAGATCGGTACGATAAATAACCAGGCCAGCTCAAGAATAACAATTATATTTTAATGGTTATAAGGGGAAAACTCACACTACAAGAGTGGGAGGTCCAACTTCCTATATGTCCAGCAGGTGCCATGCAGAGAAAGTGCGCACCTGAGTCCTCCCAGTTTTTCCTCCTTGGCCCCAGGAAGCCACGCCTAAACTAGATGTGATTGGCTGACAGAGTTTCCCCATCAACATTTAAGAAAATTGGTTCCATCAATTAAAGCGATACATCTATGCACATAATAATAGATCATAGGTGAGAACCTGAAGAGGAATTCTGAGATCTGCATCTGTGTCTTCTCATTTTAACAAGAAGAACAAATGACAAACCGAGTTAGGAAGGAATTGTTTAAAGGCACACAGGTACAGAAAATCCTATAACAGAATGAGACAATAATTTTATTTTGCATGATGATGACAGAGATATATGAAATACTCTTGGAATAGAGGAAAGGGAGAAATTATTATGGTCAGGTGTATTGTCATGTTTATATTTAAAGTAACACTCAGGAGAGAAGGATAGAAAGATCACTGTAAACTCATAGCCAGCCTGGTCAACACAGTGAGTATCAGGCTGGCCAGGGCTACCGATAAAGACCCTGTCAGAAGAACAACAAGAAATCAGTATATTCTAGCTATATCAACAAGGTGCTATACTTTCAACAACTAAGAAGAACAAGGAGTAATCCTGTAAGGAAAGTGTTACAAAGTAGCCACGTCCTAGAGGTTTGGTATATATTCTAAAGAAATCTGGACATGTCTATGTAATGGAAGTATGTTGTATCCATTACTATTTTAAGTTTTATTAATTTTCATTCTACAGTTTCTTTCTGGGAAAATTCACACTCAAATAATAAATGTATATCTTGTTGAAGATATGAATTTCCTTGGTTAACTTATGGTCATCACCCTTTAACTGTGTGCCATGCTCTGTCTCTTACACACCATGCACATCCTCACAGACATGATAGAAAGGTACATAGGCAACATTATAGGAAGGAAGTCAAAGCCATAGAAATAGGTGCAATGACTGGGTCAAGGTCACCTGAATAGTAAACAATATGATCAGGTGAAAAAATAATTCTTCAAATTGTAAGTTCTGAATTCATTTCAAACCCAGTAAGATGGTTCTATGAGGAAAGCACTTGCCAAGTCGAATGACTCATGTTGGATTTCCAGGATCTGAATGGTAAAATGAGAGAACCAACTCTCACAAATTATCATTTAACTTCCACACGCACACATTGGCATGATGAGTTCATATCTGCATGTATCCTTGTGAGCACATACATATACACACACACAACACACACACACACACACACACACAGAGAGAGAGAGAGAGAGAGAGAGAGAGAGAGAGAGAGAGAGAGAGAGAGGAGAGAGGCATGCATAAAAAATAAATGTAAAACAAAAAGATAAAAAGAAAGGAAAGGGAAAGAGACCTTTTAAAGGACAATTTGTTCTATTATTTTTACCCTAAAATTATATGGTTTTACATTGAAGTTAGGTCAACACTGAATATATATTCTTACAAAAGCACAAATTAACTCAAGAGCTACTAAGAATATTTGAATGGAATGGGAATGTTCATAGGCACATTACAAATAATTTATTTGCACAAAGCAATGATTTACTGTAGTAGGTTAAACTGTTTAATATCTTTAGAAGGGTGTGACTAAAAATTGAGACATCTCAATATACATAACCTCTAACAAAGTATACCACCTAAGTAAAAGCATTTTCCTTATGTAATAAATGGTTCAAAGGTTACATTTCTTTTATTAGGCAAGAAATTCAATAATGAATCAATGGAATAAAAGCTGATAAAGAATGGGTCTCAATAGAGATATCCTTCATGGGTAAATCAAGTTGTTCCTAAAGTCCATGGGGTATTAAAATTCCAGTGCCAGATATGGGACACCTTTTACTAGTTGTTCATCAATGAGAACCCTGAGACTTTCAAAACAATGAGGGCCTTGCCATCCCTCTTGGGTTCCCACCAGAACTAGTTGATAAGATTCCGTTTTTTGGGGGGAGGGGTTCAAGACAAGGTTTCTCTGTATCTTTGGTTCTTGTCCTAGAACTAGCTCTTGTAGATCAGGATGGCCTTGTACTCACAGAGGTTCGCCTCTGCCTCCAGAGGGCTGGGATTAAAGGCGAGCGCCACCACTGCCCAGCTAACATCAGATACTTTTGTTGCAAGATAAATTGAGCTGCAACTGAGATTATAGTTTACTCCCTACTGTTTGCTTTCATAGTGCCAGAAGATGCTTTGCAGGCTGCTGGAGGAGAGAAGTCATTCCATCGTTTAATTCACCTGTAAACTTTATGAACTATATATAATACTAACCTTCTAGGCAAGACGTGCACACTAGTGCAATAATGGCATATCTGTTAGATGGGTAGTCAACTGTGTTCTGTTTGAATTTGAAACCCTGTCCATGGAAGGGAATTGGTTCCTAGTACTGTAAACCTAGTTAAAAACTCACGGCTAAGGAGGACTGTGCCTGGAGTAGGGATATCACTACTCTTCTATAGGTAAATTAATATAGACTCAAATTGTATTTTAAATATTTACATTCATACCTATAGACAAATGTTACTCTCCACCTTAAATAGAAATGTCTCTTTTCAATGTACAGCAGTAAATGCAGAGACTCATAGCTCGTAAAAGTAAGGACAATAAATAATAGGTGAGCATTCATCCCTAAACAGGACATTAAGCATTTAAACCATCCTCTCTAAGGTTCAGAGATCATCAAAGAAGAGGGTGCAGAAAGAGTGTAAGACTAGAAGGCTGGGAGGAAGACTGTAAAATTCGATCTTCTGAGGAAGATACACCCATTGCAAGCATGATCTCATAGAAGCTGTGGCTGCCTGTGTAGGCCCGGACCTTTCAATGGTCAACCATGGATCAGGAAGAGATGAACAGGTCCCTACCCCTCAATAGTGATCTATTTATTGACTACTGATTGATTCTAGGGAACAGGCAGTCATCATCTACGTTTGCATAGTCACTGATGAAACAATCAGGTTTCAATGGCCCTGGTTAAACTCAGTCTGTTGTAAAATGAAGATGGGTGTGGAAAAGGAAATTGAATGGAGGAGCAGGGCACTTCAGAGGGGTAGGAGAGTGATAAGAGGGAATGGGGGAGTGAGGGCAATTAGAATATATAAGTATATTGTATAGTATTATCAAAGAACAAATTTAATAAGAATTGCTTCTTGAGACAGGGTTTCTCTATGTATCCCCGACTATCCTGGACCTCTCTTTGTAGACCAGACTGGCCTGGAAATTAGAGAACCACCTGCCCCATGCCTGCCAAATGCTGGGGTGAAAGGGACGTACCTGGCAACAAAAATTACTTTTAAAAACCTGCTAATGAGTTTTGTTAATAGAGTGGTCTTTAAAAATTTCACTTTGACCATTAGGGTATGGAACTTTTTCAGTGAGCCTAGGAAAATGGCTACAAATATGTCTGTTCTACATTCCTACTATCACACAATTGATCAGCTCATCAGACTGCCCACAGTGTGGCAAAAGAATGATTTCTGTGAAGTTATAGATTAACTATTAAATTTTAAGGTTCCTTTTTACTTAATTTTGTACTCAAGGCTGTTCAAATAGCACGAATGTTGCCAGTGCATTGAGGGGAGAATGATACTGCAATATACTAGTCCTTTGACATTGGAATACTGCTCTTACCCTAGATTTTTGTTTCATATTATGAGGCAATGAATGGTATAAGTTTTCTGCCATCAAGCAGTTAGTTTATGGTTAGCAAGATATTGTGGTGCAGTCATATAATGCCAGCACATTGGAGGAGAAGGCCGTAAGATCATGAGTTCAAGGACAGCTTGAGATACATACAATAAACTTGGAATAATAATAGGAAGATGACAAAGAAGAGGAAGAGAAGGAGGGGGAGAAGGAGTATAGGGAGGAGGAGATAGCAAAGAAAGAGAGGAGGGAGAGGGAAGAGAACGAAAAAGAAAAGAAGTAATTTATACTTAATAGTTGGAAATTATGAACTATAAAAGCTTACAATAGAGCAAACTATGGGGGTATAGACTGTAAGTGCAGTGTGGAATACACTAATTACAATAATATCAATTACTTGTTACTTAATAAAAGGTGATATCCTGGGAAAATATAGCTGTGATTGGTTTCTTTATAAAATATTTCACAAACAAGGTGAAATCACCAAGTTGCTTAGGAAGATTGAGTCATATAGTATAAAAGTCAGGAAGGGGAGAATAGCTCTTGGACTGATTAATCAGCAAAGGAGATTAGTTTCGAAGTCACTGGCTTGCAAAGAAGATACAATCCAGTTTAAACTGCATGTTGTACCTTGTACTGATAATAGTTTAAAGAGATAAAAATGATTTGTTTAAAAAATTTAAAATGCTATTTTGCAACTTCCATTATTTTGCAAATAGTAGATGATGCTTTAACTGCGCTTTTAATAAATGCCACAAAATAAAACTTTTAGCCACGATTTAGAAATACAACCGGAAATTCTTTATAATAGGATGAGATCTAAGAAAAATCTCCTAAAGAAAAAAATGGAAGCAATTTTCAGGGCCAAGAAAATGAAAGCAGTGCACAGTAATTGGATGAGTCCCCAAAAAAGAACAAAGAATAAACAATAACATATTCAATTATTGTTAATTGGAAAAGCCAAGATGTTCCTCCAGGCAGAAATCAGTAATTAGAATGTAGTGAAGCTCATTACCATCATCTGAGTTGGAAACAGAAGCGGATTGTATCACTTTCTTACCTGTTTTTCTCAGCCAAGAATATGTAGATTCTTCTATTGATCGGTTGGAGCAATTGATAAGGTAAAACAACATTGACAACCCCCCTTTCTGTAAAGACACAGCAGGTCTACAGGCTTTTGAAGTCCTTTTGCCAATCATGACCTATGAGCTCAGCTCCACCCACACACAGCAGGGAGTAGGAAGCAAAGCAGAGATAGCTGACTGTATCTTAAACCATCAACATTTACAGATCTCACTGATTTCTCCTAATTGGAAAGTTGTCTGATTAGACCTGTGACTTACACTTCCCTATCTTATTTGGTCTCTATATCCATGCTGCACTCCTTCAACCTTGATTGACATTAATTCTGATTGACCTGCCTAGTCCACTGTCACACACGCCTCTAAGGTTGGAGATTTCTTAAAGCCCTTGTCCTAGACCAAATTTTTGGATTCCCCAAGTAGTCTTCAGCACCAGTGTATGAAAATTCACCTCTGCTGAGATGAGACCTAAGTCTGGTTGGGCACGATGCATGTTCAAATGCATATGTGGTTCTTCAAATGTATATCTATTGAATCGGAACAGTTGGAGTTGGATCCCAGAAATTGTAATTTAATTCACTACATGGTGTAAATTCAAATTCCTAGAAAAATAAAAACATATCCATGTTAAAGCTTCTGTAAGACAGATTTACAGATTAGAACTTATATGGGTTTTGGAGAGCTGGAAGTCTGCAGGTTCAGAACTAAGCTATATTGGTAATCTTTAGCCCTTAAATAACCACCCATTGCTCACTTCCTGTGTGAGATCTAACCTTTTTGTAACTATCAGGTAAAAATCCTTTGCCTATGAAAGGTACAGAAAGACCCCTAGTTTTCAACAACCCCAAAGCTAAGGACGCCGTCAGATAGCATCTGAGGAATATAGCAGGCATTACTGCAGCCGAAGAGACTTCTCAACAGCATATTTTTAAAAATAGCTTTATTCATGATTTTCTTTTTCATTACTGTAAAACTTTCATGAAACTATTGCCATATTGGAACATGGTATTTCTGAAAATGTGGAATGGATGTTCTTGGGCTACAGTCACTCACATTTGTCTCTAAACTATCTCTTATTCCTTTTGAACTGAGTTCCATGTTTTTGCACTAATAATGAATATTCAATAACTGTTGCTTATTTTTCACATCCTTCATGTTCCTTCACTTGTGTTTTCCTTTAGCTTAGTGATTCTCAACTTGTAGGTCACAACCTCTTTGGGGGTTGAACAACCCTTTCTCAGAGGTTGCCTAAGGCCAGTGGAAAACACAGATATTTATGTTATATGTCATGATAGTTGTAAAATTACAGTTATGAAATAGTAATGAAAACAATTTTATGGTTGGGAGTCTCCACAACATGAGAAACTGTATTAAAGTGTTGAAGCATTAGAAAGGTTGAGAACCACTGCTTTGGATCTGTAGGATTACTCCAGCCTCAGCTCACACATGACCCAAAAGATTTCCAGGGCTCCTCTACAGAAACATACTTTAGCCTCACTCAGATGAGCCATGTCTCTACAACCTCCCAAAACTGGAATAAACTTTATAAATCTGCAATCTTTAGGAAAAGAGGATAAACAAGGGTTACAACAATAAAGATTATTCCTTAAGCGAAAACATATATTAATAATTTAATAAAATTACTTTCATAATTTATTCTGTATTTCTTTGGATTATAAATTATTAAGCAGAAGAATATGACTTATGTTCTCCTGAGCAAAAATGCCCATGTATTCAGACATCAGGGACTCATTCAGGATTGCCTGAAGCCCCTTTATCAGAATGTGTAAGATGTAACAGTCCTTCAAGTACATAAATTTATTCTGTTAGTTTAACAATGGTTTCCTGAACATTTGAATTCTATAGTCACTTTTTTGAAGAAGGTAACTTATTTAATAAAATGCCAGGAAGTCAAACGTTCTACAATCAGTTTTATTTTCTATTCTATTTTAAGGTTAAGTATCATAGGAATTAAGATCTTCAAGGAAAACTCATTCCACCCAAATGTCTACATATGATATATATGTGTATGTATCTATGTATGTATGCATATACACACATATATTTATATATCTATGTACATGTATATATGCATATATACCTATAATAAAAAGTTGCAATTTTTATTACTATCTTTATCTTACAGATGCATAACAAAGACTCAGAAACCAAGAAACTTGCCTAATGTTCGCATGGAAGCATGAGTAAAAGTACTTCAGAAAGGAATTGCTTGTCTACATGTATTACTTGCACAGCCAAGACCTGACTGAGTTACAAGTCTGTGTCTTTCCTTAATATAAAAGATTTGATTGTTTTAGTTTTTTGAGCATTTGCCTATGTGTATATATGTGCATCCTGTTACAGATGCTTGATAGTTGGCATGTGGTTCTGGGGACCAAATCTGGGTCTTCTGAAAGAGCAACAAGTGTTCTTATTCACTGAAATACCTCTCCAGCCCCAACAAAATGGCCACCATTAACAATGTGTTATTCCTTGCTTTTCTAAAATATTTTATGAAATGAATTACAAAAAACTGCAAATAAATATATAAATGTATTCCTTTTGGCTATTTGAATTTATCTCATTTTATTGGAAATAGATGTTTTTAATAAGATACATTTTATTTCAGTTTTCTGTTTTCCAACTCCGCCCAGATTCTGCCTATTCCCCCACCCACCCAAATCAGCACATGTTCTTTCTCTCTCTCTCCCCTTAGAATAAAAAGAGGCATCTAAAATAATAATAGTAGAGTAGGGCAAACAAACAGACAATGAAATACTTGAAGCATTCGAGCTAGAAAAGTGGTACAGTGAGCACCAAAGCACATGCTAATTTAATTTTAGAATTAACTGTTAAAATTCCGACTTTGTCATCTAGCTATCCTTTCGCTTCACTAATTTATCTCATTTTCTTTAAAGAATTTCAAAACAAATACTAGACATCCATTTTATTTTGTTGAAAACACTTCAAGGTGAAATTTATGTAACAAGGCATGAAAAATCTCAAGTGTAACACTCAGCAAACGCTGACTAATGATTACAGCATGTAACTAAAAGCTCTATCAAAATATGGGAACATTATCATGACTTCCGGAAGCTCCTTAATGCCTCATTCTCAGTCACATCCCACCCACATCCTCACAGAGGCAATGCACTGATTCTTTTCCACAGCATATTAGTTTTGCTTGTTACAGAACTTCATGTCGGTGGAATCATACTGTCTGACTTTAGTTCGTACGTGAATTTAGAAGTATGTAATCTCTTGTGTAAAGTTTCTTTCATTGGGCGTGAGGTTTTCCTTTTCCATATTGTCTCATGAATCCAGAGTTTGTTCTTTTATATTACCAAGTTCTTTTTAATTGAACAAATTTGCACTTTGTATTCATGCCAATGACACATTGTTAATCTTTGGTTATGATGTCAGTGACTGAGCTTCATCATTCTTCAAGATGGATAGCCAAATCTTCTGTTGCAATTTGTTTTCAATACATTCCTTTCATCAAAAGAATGCCTGAAAAACATTTAAGTATGAAGAGTATTTTCTAAACTATCCTTCAATTCTTCTGATAATTACCACAATGTCTACCGTCATAGATTTATAGTAATCCTTAAAATAAAGTACTGTGTCTTTCTCTGTCTCTGTCTCAGTCTCTCTGTCTGTCTCTGTTTCTCTGTCTCTCCATCTCTCTGTCTCTGTCTCTCTCTATATATATATATATGTATGTATGTATATGGTGAATGGAAGGTAGGTCCTTATTACTGAACACATCATTCAATTCAGATACAGGACTGAGGTCCCTGAGATGGAACTGACCTGACGATTTCCTCCTAGAGGAATAGCTATCATTGTAAGAGAAAGGACTACGCAAACTTCCAAAGGAGGGAAGCAGCCAACAATCCTACCCTGACATGATATCTCAAAACTACAACAAAACCAGAATGGCAAAATAACCTTAAGGATAGAGGCACACATATATTGGCAACAACTAAAAGCTCTCTAATTGGCCTCCAGACCCATTCAACAGGAGGAAAAACATGTCTGTTACTGGAAGCCTAGCTAACTATTCAGAGTTAGTGATGTCATGGATTTGAGAGAATAACCTACAACCCTCTGCTTTATTAACCCGACAAAATCCTCAACTACACTCCAAATATTTGTCCATGTACCCATAGGTAAGTCTTTGTAACAAAGGGTGACCATGCCGGAAAATCACAGCTAATCAAATTGCAGAGTTTTGGAGCCTAGTCCCAATTGGATACATTTAGAAAACACACTTACACCCGAGGCTCAGGGAATGCTGTGGAAAATGAGGCAGAGATATTTTAAGAGACAGAGGACCAGGGAATTTGCATGGGATTATGTCTCCTAGCAATATCAGAAACTTTACCCATAAGTCTCACCAGCATATTTCCAAAATGTGATATGTACAAAGACAACAACAATAAACATGTCAAAATGGATGGTTGAAATCCCATGAGGTCTGAATCCTACATGAAGAACTACAGGCAACTAAAGAATGTTGAAAGTGGGAGAAATAATCTTTCCCAGGGATGAGCACAATAATTGGTTATCCAGTACCAAATAGTCAGCCCAGAAAATACATGACTAACATTCAGACTGAACAGTTTGCACACACACACACACACACACACACACACACACACACACGTATATATACATGTAACAGCAATAAAAAAGAGGCCATGAATTTGAAAGGAAACCAGGCAGAGCAATATGGAAAGGTTTGGAGGAAGAAAAGGGAAAGGATGAAAAGATGTAATTATATTATAATCTAAATACTAAAAGAAAAAAAGAAAAATCATAAAATATATTTTGATAAAGGTTTTCTTTCCCAAAATTTTCCAGATGCTCCCCATTTCTCTACCCACACGGCTTTATATTCTCTCTCTCTCCCTCTCTCTCAAAAATAAGAACAAAAGTCAAAACAAAACAAAGAAAAAAACCTCAATAAAACAGGTATATAAAAATGACTGCTGTAATATCATGCTAATAAACTTATCAGTCTTTTTGTTGTGAGATTTCCCACTACTCATTTTGGTTGATATTTTATTGGTCAATTTGTATGGAATTAATAATTGACTAATGCTTTTATATGTATACTGTTTGCATTATATATCTTTTTGGCCACTCAGAATTTTTCCACTATCTGTGTCTTTATATATAAAGTATATCTCAAGTAGATAGTGTGTTTTTGGTTATTAACAATTCAAAATTACTATAATTGTAAACATGTAGTAATTATGCCTATAGTTTTAATATTATTTAGTAATGGCTGTAGTCAGGGGCTTTTCTCTGCCTTGCCTGAACCCACTGGACCAGTTGCTCTCCTGCCTGCCAATTCTCATAACCACTTATAGAATAACCAATCTCCCAGAGGCTAATATTAATATAATTGTTTGGCTGATGGCTTAGGTTATTACTGTCTAGTTCTCACTTGTAAATTAATCCATTTCTAATAATTTGTGTATCATCTCATGGCCTTGGCATTACCTTAGTTGTTCTGGCACTCTGTTCAATCTGTGGCTCTCAGGCATATTTTAGAATTCTGTTGAAGTGAGACATACTGCTTCTGGAAGCAACAATCCACTCCTGAGAAAATGAGGGCACTGAAGACACTTGGTATGGAACTTGTTTTCTTCCTGGCAAAATAGCTGGTCAAACAAAAAACTGTTCTTGCTTTGACTGCTGACAGTCAACACACTGGCCAATCTAGACAACCAGGATACAAGGGAAAGTGACTGCTGCATCTTGCCAAGACAGAGTAGTACAGTCATTCAAATTTTCCTGCTTCTGCAAATGGTCTGTCAGATATTCTAGGCCTATAGTCAAAGTCGGTTGCCCCAATGTTTCAGAGGGACTTTGGGTGACTGTCTGGGTACCCAGTTGTTTCTGTCATTTATTATACTTTGCAGGTCTTTGATGGGATTGAAAGCTTGATATCAGTTACTAATCTTAGCTAAAGCATTTTAGGTAGAAGACTTAGACTCTTCAGGATGGGATGGCTATTGGAATAATCTCTGTTATTGGCCAATTACCTAAAGCCTGGACATTTAGTATTTATTTCTTGCTTGACATTATTTTTGTTGTGTAGTTCTGATTTTGTGTACGTTATTACCATTTCTTTCTCTTGGAAGTACTTGATAATTGTTCCTATTTTATATAGTTTTGTATTTGGTGTAGAACCCTTCTATTTAGACAAAAGGGGATGTGCAGTGAATATTCACTCTGCCCATGACATTGGGCTATCTGGTCCGATAGCAGTGGAGCTTTTGTCTGTCTATACGACCTCTTTAAAGGAAAGGAAGGGCAATTGTCTGATGTGGGGTTGGTGAAGATCTTCTCCCATTCAGTAGGATGCCTTTTTGTCTTAATGACTGTGTCCTTTGCTTTACAGCTTCTCAGTTTCAGGGTTTGTGGCTATGTATTGCTTAAATTTGTTTTTATCCTGGAATATCTTGTTTTCTCCATCGATGGTGAAAGAGAGCTTTGGTGGGTATAGTAGTCTGGGCTTGCATCCATGGTCTCTTAGTGTCTTCAGCACATCTATCCAAGACCTTCTGGCTTTCATGGTTTCCATTGAATTATGATAGGTTTACCTTTATATGTTACTTTATCTTTTTCCTTTGCGACTCTTAATATTCTTTCTTTGTTCTGTATGTTTTGTGTTTTTTTTTTTGATTATTATATGGTGAGGGGATTTTTTTTTTTGATCCAGTCTATTTGGTATCCTGTATGCTTCTTGAACCTTCATGGGAATATCCTTCTTTAGGTTGGGAAAGTTTTCTTCTATAATTTTGTTGAATATATTTTCTGGGCCTTTGAGCTGGAATTCTTCTCCTTCTTCTACCCCTATTATTCTTAGGTTTGGTCTTTTCATGGTGTCCCAGATTTCCTGGATGTTTTGTGTTAAGAATTTGTTGGATTTGATGTTTTCTTTGATCAATGAGTTTATTTCTGCTATAGTACCTTCAGGGTCTGAGATTCTTTCTTCCATCTCTTATATTCTGTTGGTTATACTTGTCTCTGTAGTTCCTGTTCGTTTACCCAGATTTTCCATATCCAGCCATCTCTCGCGTTGTGTTTTCTTTATTGCCTCCATTTCGGTCTTCAAGACTTGAACTGTTGCTATTATCTGTTTGATTGCTTTTTCTTGGTTTTCTTGGGTATCTTTGAGAGATTTATTCATTTCTTCTAACTTTTTGTTTGTCTTCTCATCCATTTCTTCAAAGGAGTTTTTCACATCTTGTTTAAGGGCCTCTATTATTTTCATAATGCTACATTTAAAGTCAATTTCTTCTACTTCTTCTGGAATAGGGTGTTCAAGTCGTCCTGTTGCATGTTCACTGGATTCTGGCGTTGGCATGTTGCTTTTCAGGTTGTTGGAGGAATTCTTGCATTGGCGCCTGCCCATCTTTTCCTTCAAATGCAGCCAGGAGAGTCTTGGCGTCTTGTTCCAATCTTTGCTGTGACTGATTGTGTACTTGGGGGATTTTCTTGGTCTGCCCTCTCTTAGGACCCCTCAACACTGGAGCTGGCTCTGCCCTCTGTTTGGATCTCCTCTGTGCAGGAGCTGGAAGTCTTCTTGGGCCAAAGACCTCGCAGACAATAGGGCAGGCTTGGGGGAAGCAGGGTCATGTGGAACAAAAAAGGCCCTGCAGCAGGAGCTGGAGGGGCCCTGCACTCGGCTCCCAGACCGTCCTGCAGGGTGGGCACACACTCACCCCTCTGGATGGATCTCCTCTGTCTATATTATGCTTCTTTAAAGTAAATATTTTATTAGGTTTAATATTTTGTTACTTTCTATAAAATACAGAAGTCTTGGAACTGTATAAGCCAACTTCCATTCCAATCCTTAATGTTACCTTTGTCACATTCAGTGTACAGTTAGAACCAAAACAATTTGTTGGCTGCAAGAAAGGTTTAAATTTCCCATAATATTCAAATGCAATAATTTGAGGAACATGCTTTTATTGGCTCCAACTGTTAGTGATTTGTACATTAATGTACTGATTCCAAGGGAAGATGATAGGCTCAACAAATATCAGAGATTGACAAGATCATAAAAATCACCCAGCCTAGTGTTTAGACAAAGAAATTTGCCTGGCTCATAACGAAGACAATTTTTTAATAGAACTGGCAAGACCATTTTAGAAGTATCGTTCTTGTCTACCTGCTAAATGCCAAATGCCAGCATGTTTTGAAAATCTTCCCTCAGGGTCAAGAGCTTATAAGCATTGAAATCCATTCTTGTCATTACAGAAAGAAAGAGTCTAAGACCCAAAACATGCATGTAAGGTAGAAATATCAAAATTCTTATTGTATAACTCCAAATAACCTTGATCCTTATTCTAGTTCTCTTACAAATGTGTCATGCTCCATCTTGGTTATGAAATTATTTCACCTATAACCAAAGCGTATGCTAAACTAGAAAATAATTTTAATTTTTTCTCCTAAGTTAATGTAATATGTTTGAAAAAAGTAATTCTAAAGAAGCTAACAGCATGGGGTTTTGAATACAGTTTTATTCTAAGTGTCATGGACCTCCCCTAGTCATTTAACTATTGTGAGATACTTGCATTTACTATTATTCTCCTTGCAAAACTGATATAATTAGACTTTTTAAAGTTCCATACAAAACCTTCATAGAAAAAGCCCATATAATTACTGCACAATAATTAGTGTTTTATTTCATTTCTTTTTTAAAGACTAAAATATACTAATATTTTTAAATACTGAAAAACTCAGTTTTTAGCTTTGCCTCCCTACAATTTTGTGAACATGCAAACAACCTTATTCTTCTTTTTGTCATAGGCACAGCTACTCAAGCAGCTTGAAAACTAGTTTCCACAATTGTACTGTCCACACACCACTTAGTCAGCATGTCTCTATACTCCAATTATGAAACAGTTGCTTAACTCAGTCTGTTAAATAGCTGAACTTGTTTTGGATCAGCAATATGGTGAACATGGTAGGTAGTTTGGCTGTATGGTAATCACTAAGGAGATGAATCTGTAGGGTCAGAACACCCAAGCAAAGAAATAGCACCAAATCTTGAAAAAGAAAAGGCTAAATATGTACTACACATTGAGATTATGCATTTTTTTGGACAAGAAAAAAAGTTTAGATGGGACTGAAAACAAAGCTGCCAGCCAAGTACATGATTAGAAACAGTTAACAGATGGATGGGGTAAAGGGGAATCTAAGTGGGTGTTGGCAGAAATCGTCATAGTTCTTGGATTCTCTTCTGCCAAATTGATATTGCTTAAGCACGCAGGGTTGTTGTTTGTTGGGATCATTTGGAGTCCTGGCCTCCAGCTGCTTTTCCCTGCTAGAGACTAGCATTTGTTAGTAATTAATAGGAAGAATTGCCATTTCAATTTATTTATTTTTATTGGCATATATCCACCACAAATAGTATTGGGTTTCATAAAGATTATTGCTTTCAAGTGTAGAATTCCAGAATTCTCATTGGAATTTTCATAGGAAGGTTTCATCAGACTATGTGTTCAGTTTTCACAAATCAGTATTCATTGAACATTTTTAAATGACTAGTATTGTTTTCAAAATCATGTGGATGTCATAGAAAAACAAATAAAAGATTAAGAATTTATTCTGGTGAGGCTAACATTTTAAGGGGGTCGTAATGTGGTTGGTAATCAGAAGTGGAAGAAGTCAAGGAAGGAGCGTGATGAAATATTATGTGAGTTGTGACCTGGAGAAAGTGAGGAAGAAGGCAGTGGAAACATCTGGGAGAAGATGAGATCAGGCAGAGATAAGTGTAAGTAGTTTTTAAAGTCTGGTGAATTGCAGTACTAGTAAAAGGTGATACTGAGGGCACAGCTCAGTGGCAAAGTCATTCCCTAGCATGTGGGGGAAAAACAAAACAACAGCTTAGTAAAGAGATGGGATGGAAAAAAAGGTAAAATGGATATGAAGTTGGTAGAAGATGAAGCACACTATAGCTTCCCTGGAAATTAGAGCTATATGCTGCTGAGATTGATTTTGTGATTTAGGCAAAAGGATAAGTGGTAGCATCAGGTGAAAATTTCCTCACTGTTTATTGCAAATTTATTTATGTCTTTTTCAAGAATAGCACCTCCAATCCCTTATTGTCTGTCTTCATACACCTTTTTTCGTTGCCTGTTTTGTGCTTGTCATAAACACTTGAATTTATCATTTGTGACAAAATCAAACCAGGAGCTAATGCAGACTGTGTAGAAAACAAATTAACATTAGGTGCCATCTTATTGCATTGAGCTGTTATGGTGGGTAAGTATCATCATGATCTTGAGCTTGCTACTAAAGATGATACAGTACAAAGTTCTCAACTCCTGTATCCTAACTATTACACTCTGTGCATATTTTCTCATCACCCAATACTCCACCGACAAAGGTGTATCTTTCATATTACTCTGCTTACCGATTCGTATCCATTCTTCTGTGACTCTAGAAATTAACATATCGTCCCAATCGCCTGTTGTGGTTTCTCTTCAGTGGCACGAGAACTGTTGAGCTGAGCAATTCCATATTCCCAGAGCAGTTTGCAATATTCTGCAAGCCTACAGTGCAAACAAGGTAAAGTAGAATAATGGTGGAGCTGAGGGGGATGTTGTGATTGTTCTAGAAAGGGAGAAATTCAGACAGAAGAGAATCGTATTTAGCTGGAGATATGAGTAGGAGATTTGTGAAACAGATATTGTTAGCTACAGATATAGAAAAATTAGGACGCTTGTAGTGATGTCCAGAATTACATGCTACAAACTGGAGCTCTCCTGGTAAGACTACACAGAAAAGGTTAGTTTGAAATGCTCTAGAAATCAAAAGGAAAAAAAAAAAACTATCAAGTAGACAGTGAAGCAGGTACATTTCTGGAGAAAAGAAAGGAACTTTGCTTTGAAAATAATTTTTAGATTCATGGGCATATAGATATTAAATCTATCTTTAGCTACCTAAGGTATCTGTATCAAAAGAGAAGAAATATCCCCAGGATCGAATTACTTACAAGGTTTCCCTGTTTTGAAGTGGAGTCAAAGAAGGACCAACAAAGGACAGCTAATGTGATTAAAGGAAAAAGAGGCTCTTGCAGTTTGGTTGACTTATTTATTAAGGTAAAAAGGTTTCATGAGTACTGTAATGGGACTTTTTCAGATGAATAGATTAAATGTCTGCATTTTTCATGTCATATGCCATTGGGCAACCATTTTAGAATTGCAACACCAAGTCATGATGTCTGTTTAGTTATAGTAGCCAACTAAATATTAAGTGTTTTATAAGATCTGTTTAACACAATCTTCTAATTCTAAGACAATTGCTGAAATACTGGAAACCTTTTATTCAAGTTAAACAGATATAATTCTATTGAGTTGTTTGGTATTATGTGGGGGGGGACTGCAAAATTTAAAACACCAGTCTGAGTTTTACTGGGACACTCAAATTCATAAAATTTTTAAATACTTGAAATAGTCTGACCCATGAAGCAAAATTATTCTAGAGTTTAATACCATCCATGGCCTGTTAATATGTGTCATGACAGGTCTTATGGTAACAGCATACAGAGACGACATTAATATTCAACCAAAAGAAGTGGAAAAGCTGGGGACAATGAAGATACATTTGTAAATCATACTCAGTGGCCACTAGTGAGGTACTATTACTAAACATACTGAGGTCATTCTTCTTGTGATTTGGGCAGCTAATTACTTGCACAACCATAGGTTTTTTTTAATTGAAATACACTCTTTTTCCATAGTAGTTGATAGTACAGATACTTTGGAATGAATAAGACTAATTATTCCTGTTCCTAAGGAGACAGAAGCTCCAAATATAGATGTTTTGTATTTCTTCCAAAATGGAGGGTGGGATTTTGGGTAAAGTGGGAGGATAAATTTTGTTTACAAATTCACAGCTAAAAAAAGTTCAGTACTAACACAGAGAGAAATTGCCTAAGCCAGTGGGTAGCATGGATGAATGCTCAATGAATATCTGATGTCGTCTTCTGTTTATTTTCTTTACGATGGAATAATTGTAGTTAACTCACCCTAATCAACCCTGCATGCTGATATTATGTCATAAACAGAACCAAAGCAAAGCCTGAAAGGGGTTATGAATTGACATTTGATTCAAGTGTTTAGCTTTATATTGTATGCTTGTGATTTATTTATACCAATAGCCCAGTTCCTCACAACACTTCTGACAATTTTTCAATACTTCTTAGTGACAATTGAGTAGGAATGTTCTGTAAGTGGAGGGATACTGACCTGTTCCTTAAGCAGCAATTTACTCTTACTGAGACAAGGACAAGAGGGAATGGATTTCCATTGTATAAATTAAACACCTCCTCTGACATCACATAGAATTTACGTACATGGATTTTTTGAAACTGACCATAGAGCAAGATTAATCTTCCCAAATCACAGTGTTAATCTTCTGACTCCACACACACACATCTTTTAAGATGGATCTCTATAGACTCTAGAATATAATTGACCTCTTAAACCAGCTCTGTCTTTAAAGGTCATAGCATACTCCTTCCCTTTTCTGACCCTAAAAGTTGATCCAAACTGTTCTTGATGTTTCCCTGTTTCCGTTGCTGGGTCCTGCCCTCATGGTGTGCCTTCCAGCATGTGTGCCACCCTCACATTCAATTTCATTCCCGTCCTCATCATTCTTTTTTTTTTTTTTAGAGTGGAATGATAATTTATTTTCTCAGAAATAGAAGCTAACATTTGGAAAAGATGATTCCCTCTTTATTACACCTCACAGATATAAAATTGTATAACATGGTATTGAAATGCAGAGAATAAGAATTCTTAAGCTTTTTCTTTCCTTCCTTTTTTTCTTTTTTCTTCAGTACCTGAGAATGCCATGGACAGAATCTGTCATACTTCCTTTGCTTTATTTAAAATTATTGGGCCCTTTTATGTAGACAAAGTTATCATTAAGCTTTCTTTTCCTATCATTTCTACATATTTTCTATCCTTTTTTGTTTTTTGTTTTTTGTTTTTTTTCCATACATTGTTTTGTTTTATTTTTTCCATTCAAGAACATAATTAAAGAAATAATTTTTTTTTCCTTTCTTCCCCTTCTCCCGGTCCCCTCCCACTACCCCCCCACCCTTCCTCCCTCCCCCTTCTTCCTTGAAAGAGGGCATGGTGCCCTGCCCTGTTGGAAGTCCAAGGCCCACCCCCATCCCTCCCGGCCTAGGA
>PVIU01018067.1:0-40032 GCA_004026605.1 Ondatra zibethicus
AAGCATACACAGAACCTCCTGGAAATTGGAAGCAAACAGGATCATCAAGCAAAAGTTGGAAGCCAGGGGCGGGGATAGAGGTGGGAGGAATTTCATCCGATGGATGGAGATAGAGACAGAGACCCACAATCACATCAGAGCAATGGATTGAGCCCCCAAGGTGCAGGTGAAGAGCAGAAGGTGGGAGAAGATGAGTTAGAGTTTCTTGTTTAAGACGGTCTTTCAGAAGTCAGAAACTGTGACTACCGGCTGCAGCTACTGTGAGTGAGTGAGTAACAACAGCGCTGATTGTTGTTCACCGGTGCCAGGCATGTTGGAAAGGAATTGAAAACACATAAAGAGAAAAACTGCAAGAAAGCAACATCTAAGTGAATCATTAGACTTTTAATTTATCATCTAATCTCTCATCACCTAGGAAAGATGCAAGAAAGATGACCTAGAAAAGACCCCTGCCGGGAAGGACTAACAAATAACATCAATGGCTAAATCTCCTGGCTAATCATTCTGCTCAAAATCCCTAATTTGTTATGATTTAGTCTTGGTAGGTTGTATCTAAGAATTTATCCTTATGTTACAGATTAATCAAATTAATCAAATCAATCTTGCTGACACAGATTTTTTTTTCAAGACAGTCTCATATGAATTAATTTCTCTCATTTTTTGTAATGTCTCACTTTTCGTTTCTGAAAATCCTCTTTTTCCTTAATCTGACTAAAGTTTATAAATTGTGTTTATTATCTCAAATTTTCATTTATCAATATCTTCGACAGTGTTTCTGGTATCTAATTCATTTATTTCTGCCCTAAATTTACTCAGTCACATTTCAGAAAGTTTCTTCTTTTCCTGGCTTCCTTAGGTATATAATTAGGCTGTTTATTTGAGATTGCACTTTATAGTTTCTCTCAAGTTAATTTTGAAGACTTCAGGCACATCCCTAGTTCAGAGACCATCAGGGTCTATTGGCATAACTCCACATTGCACTGCAGTGGTTTGCTTATGGATACTATGTTGGGAAACAGTGTAGGGAGCAGGCTAGGGTTTCTTCATGCAGTCATGGTCTTTACAATACATGGTGGTTGCAGTCATTTCATACCAAAACTACAGTCAGCATTTGAAAGTTCTTCTTGGGATTTTCTAATTAAATTTATGTTGTTTGAAATAAAAGTAGTTATATATTCTTTTCTTTGTTCCTATTTGTGTGGAAGTGTTTTTCTGTTCTTTCAGTATCTGTCTTGATAATGTAATTAGCTTTACCTGTGACAAATTCATACCTGTCACAGTTACAAGTTCATACTTAATATGCTGGGGCTTCAACCTGAAGTATTTCATTTACTATTTCTCATAAGCCATGCCTAGTATTCATTCATTCTCTTGGAACAGTTTTGAAAGGTTTTTTTGTGGAGGAGGGGAGAGCAAAGGTTAAGTACAGTGTGATCCTCAGGATCTAGGCAGGAGATGGGCACTGTGCTTGTCCTGGTCTTTCCTTCAGCCTCTGTTTATCTGAGAGTGTTTAACGCTCCTTCTGAAAGTCAGCTGGTTGCAGTATTGTCATTCCCCGGTTTTTCAGTTTCCACAATTTTCCAATATCACTCACTCTGTCCTGACCTGTGAGCTTTCAGCTGAGAGATCTTCTAGTCTCAAGGGCTCCTCTTACAATTTTTCACAGGTTACTTTATCTTGTTGTTTTTAAAAACAACTTGTTCTTGACCCTGGGGGGGTGTGGTTACAAAGCCTCACAGTCGATCATCTTTGAACTGCCTTTAGGAAGAGCTTTAAGCTTCCTTAATATGGCGTCCCTATCATTTTCAAGATCTGGGAAATGTTTGGGCATCATTTTCTTAAAAGACCTGCTCCTTTCTGCCTCTGTTCTCCTTCTGAGACTTTGCAAGACATACACTCAACTGATGCTGTCCCAGAACTCCCATATGCTTCCTTTGCTTCTTTTCTTTTTCTTTTTCCCTTCCAATTGGGTCATTTTGCATGGCTGTGTTGCAGGGGCAAGCTGGTAGTGCTCAGGCCTTATTTTAGATGAGCCAGCTCCCAGTGGTCAGGTTTACTCTATTATTTCCAGCTGCACAATTTTCTTAGGCTCTTTTTATTGTACTTTTTGTTGAAATCTTATTTTGTTCATACCTTGTTCATTTTTTCAGGTTTTGTTAGCCTGTCTGCTTGCATTTGGCTTCCTTCAAAATCATTATTCTGAATATTCCAGTCAGATATTTTATATATCTCTGTTTATTTCACCCATCTTGCTAAAGTGGTATTGTACTTTGTAGAAGTGTCATGTTTCCTTTTATTCATATTTTTCTCTTATAGTGTTCCTTTGCTGTCTTTTCATTTGGTGAAGTAGTTATTCCCTTATTCCCACCAGTACTTACTCTCTGAAGAGGAAGCCCTTCACTTGCAGTGGGATGGTTAAACACATTTGGGATTTCTCAGAACATTTCTACAGATACATCAATTTTTACTGCTTTGTTCAATCACTAAAACAAGAAAGAGTTGGTGAACCACACTAGACCTAAGAATTCCCATTTGTTTGGCGCTAGAGAGAGCTCTAAACCATCAATCAGGTTAACAGATATCTCTGTCTATATGTCTGTTAATTCTGCTTACTCTCTAGTGCTCTGTATGCGTGAGAAATAAGTGGAACTCTTAGCTTCTATTTTCTTTAATTTTGTGTGCATAGGTGTTTTGTCTGCATGAGTAGCTAAGAGAACATCTGATCATATGGAACTAGAGTTATAGTGTTAACCTGCCATGTGGGTACCAGGAATTGAACACCCAGGTCCTCTGGAAAAGCATTAACTGTTGAACCATCTCTCCAGTCCCCTCTTAGTGTCTTATGCAGCTGCAGAAGACAAATATTCACTATTCATTGGCTCTCGCCCAATACAGGAAAGACTGTGTTAAAGAAGCCTCTCTGGGCACGAAGACTTGCTTTCTTGCAGAAGAAATGTTGAAGGGAAAGTAAAAAGATTCTGCTACTGGAATCTCAATTTTGTCTTCCAAAATTCCTCAGATCTGTTAGTAGTTTTGGAATTCTGTGGTTCTGTAAGTAAATAAGGGCAGAAAATATCATCTTTCTGACATCATTTCCAACTACAAATTCTTGATTTTTAGGAAAATCTATTTTGGTTTTGGTTGATTTTCCTTTAGTTGTTTATTGATGTTGCTGTTGCCTAAGGCTATGTCAATATGAAAAATATCCGTGTTTTCCTAAGAAATCTTTGTTTTGCTTATTACTTTTAAGTCATTGATCCACTCAGAAATACATTTTTTATATTATGTGAGGCTGGTGTCTTACCATGTTCTTCTGCATGTCCAGTCACCCCACCACAATTTGTATAATTTGTTCTTTTGCCATTGCAGTGTTGATAATCATGAAAAGCCAACAGTTATAACTATTAAGAGATGACTTTGGACCCTCAATTCCTTTTCACTTACTAATGGGTCTGACTGTATGACAGTATCTAACCATCGTTATTGCAGCAGCTATATAATAAGTTTTTAACATAAAAAAGTATAAGTTCTGCAATTTCACTCTTCTTTTTCAGTATTAATTTGTCTTTTCTGAAGGCCTTTCATTTCCACATGGAACACAGAGTTCCCTTTTCAATTTGTGGTTACTGGCTGGGATAAATGTGATTGTGATGAATTTACAGATCAATTTAAGGAGTACTTTATTTTTGCAGTATTGTCTCATGATTCACAAATATGCATCAATACAGCTATATATATGACCAATATTCCAATTAGCTACATTTGAAATTAGAATAGTAAAGTTATAAAGGCCAATATATTTATAGCATCTCTTACGTTTTCCCTGAGCAGTTATTTATCCTGATGCAGTATCTATTTGTGAGCATTCACTTCATTGTCCCTGCTTTATGCTAGTGTGAAGGACTTTCTTGAATATTTCTGTCAAGGCAACTTGCTAGTCATCAGCTCAGTAAGTTTTTGGGTAAAACTGGGAAGGTTTCAATGGCATTTCAATTTCTGAGAGACAGTTTGGATTCTTGTCATTCTCTTTTTCCTCCTGGCACAGTGAATACATCAGCAGACTCCTGCTATCTCTGTTGAAGTGAGAAGTCAGCTATCTTCTCCAAGATATATCCCAGACTTTTTTTGATTTTTCTTCAAGATTCTTTATCTTTCAAGTAGGACTATTAGGTATTGGGATATTGAACTCTTTAAATGTAACACACTGAAACTTATTAAGCTTCTTGGTTGGTATTTTAATCTGCTTTTGTCAAATTTTTGAAAGTTTTAGACATCATGTCTTCAAATATTCTCTCTGACACTTTCTGCTCCATCCTCAAACTTTGCTTGTCTCAATGTTATGTTTCTCTGGCTTTTGATGCTTTATTCACTTTCTTCATTCCTTTATTGTTGGTTTCCTCAGATTATGTATTTCTAATAGACCAAAGTAAGATAAAATGTCATGTATTCTGTTTCTTTTTACATTTCCCTTTTTTTGTTGCTGTTGTTGACAATTAAGCATTTACTTAAACTTATGTATTTAATTGAAATATTTTTAAAATACACGTTTTAAAATGCACTTTAAAGGTACTTGAGCAATAATTCCGTATACTACGTTCTTGTCATGCATGGTCACTGAAGGTTCTTCTTCTTTATCTTGGCCATTGGTTTGTGATGGAACACTGATTTCCTTAAATGCTTAATCCGTCAGTCTTTCTGTCACTGCAGAGTGATTTTCTATAGAGTTTGAGGCATAACTTCAATGTTCTGATAGTTTATACTCTACCTTACCCTTCAATCCTATCTTATGCTGAACTTTCAGACCAGATGGCACCAAAAGAACAGGGTTCTGTCATGTTTTCCTGCAAATGTAAATAGCCTTCCATATGAACACAGCCCACACAGTTTTGCAGATTCTAGATTCCCAGGACTATGGCAGATCTTTGTGAGACGGCTTATTCCTCAGAGTTCCCATTTAAATTGCATGACCTAGGTCTGGGAAGATCACTCAGGAAGGAGGTAAGGCAACTGCTGCACAATTGTGATGCTCCAATTTGAGTCTTGAAAACCTACATATAACTGAACATTACTGTAATCCCATTGCTCTGATGAGGATATGGGAGTTAGTGGCAGGAAAATCTCCTTAAGGTCCCAGGTTTGCTAACCTGGAGTACACAGAAGAAATGGGAGAAGAGAAGGGAGTAGAAACTGTGGTTGGTATGTAAAATAAATAAAAACAATGTTATTTAGATAAAATAAAATAAAAAAGAAAACAACAGAGAGACCTTGCCTCAAACAAGGTAGAAGAGGATTGACCTAAATATACTACACATGCACTGCAGTACTCACCAACCTATACTCAAACACACACACATATACACACACACACACTCCTTTCAAGATATGTAAAGCAAAACATATGGCCAGTGTTTCATTTCTCCCACCTTGTTTTTAGCCTCGAGCAAATATAATATTTAAAAGTTGACTCCTTAATAAATGCCCTTGGAATATAGTTGTTTGCATTGTGTTAACTGTAAATCAGATTCTGAAAGAGTCTGATTCATGAAGTCGGGGGACAGAACAAGTGCTGATTGTTCTCTGATAGTGGGGTTTATGAAAAGTCTTTGCATCAATGAAGTCCATTTCATGACTCCCAGAGCATTTTCTGCCTCAGCTAGCTTTGGTGCAAACACGTTAACTGTCAAGAGAAACCCCCCCCTCAGAGGGAGGGAGCATGGTAAACTGAAACACAGCAAGGTCCCCCTCCAATGGTGATACAACCTCCTGACATTACTAAATGTGTCTTGTGTAGTAAAAGGAGTGCGGGCCGCACTCCCCATGCCCGGCTAGCTTAAACCTCCGAAATAATTACACAGAAACTGTATTCATTTAAAACACTGCCTGGCCCATTATATCTAGCCTCTTCTTGGCTAACTCTCACATCTTGATTTAACCCATTTCTACCAATCTGTGTAACACCATGAGGTCATGGCTTACTGGGAAAGATTCTAACCAGAATCAGTCTCAGGTAGGAGCTTCATGGCATCTGCCACACTGCCTTCTTCCCAGCATTCAGTTCAGTCTACTCCGCCTAAATTCTGCCCTATCAAAAGGCCAAGGCAATTCCTTTACTCAACCAATGAAAGTAACACATAGTCAGAAGGACCTCCTACATGAGAGGGTAAGTGGGTAGACATTCTCAAAATATATCATGTGCCTATAAAAATGTGTGGGCAGTGAATATGCACTAATAAAAATATTAAACTTAAAGTCTTAACCAAAATCATACAACCATGTTCATTGAAACAATATTTACAATGGCTGAGATATGGGATCAGCTTAGGTGTTCATCAAGATGACCAACTAAAGACACATGATCTATACACTCAAGGGAGTATTATTCAGTCATAAAGAAAAATGAAACCTTATCATTTACTGGGAAATAGATGGCATTGAAGGACATTTTGCTATCTGAAACAAGCCAGTGAAAAGAAATACCCATGTTTTCTCACACATATAGTAAATAACAAACAAATACATGGTTTGATAGTAGAGGCCTTTGGTAGGCAATGGGACAGCAGCTGGGGAAAAGATGGTGTGGGGAGTAGAAAGACAGTTGGATATAACCAATGCATGCTGCACTCAAGTTCTTAAATATTACAGTAAACTACATTATCAAGCAAGAATTACAGTTACCATATTTATATCTACTTTATCTTTTATCATAACAAAGGAAAACTATAACTATAACTATCCATTCTCAACTCCATCAAAGACTCCAGAAGGATAATATATTACCTAAGTAAACAAGAAGTAAGCAACTTCCAAAACTCTAGAAATGACAGAGACATCTTGATGCCTGGACAGTCACCCAAAGTTCCTCTGTACTGTTGGGGCATCCATCTTCAGTCTACAGTCCCATAGTATCCAGCAGACATTTCCATGAAGCAGGAAAATTCAAAGACAGTTCAGTCACATTCTTCTGTATCCTGCAGAATGCCTCACAGACTCTTTTATGAAGCAGGAACCCCGAAAGGTCATCTCACCTTTAGGCAAGTTCAGCAGTCTCTCTCTCTGTGGGTTCTTTGTGTCCAGTTTATACAAGTGTCCAGGCAGGAACAGTTTCTTGCCTAAATGGCTAACCAACTCCATATGGAGCCTCTTTGATGCCCATCTTCCTCTTGAAGCAGATTGGTGCTGCCAGGAGCAGACATGTCTCATTGTCATGAAAAGCCCTCAGTTATTAAAACATCTTAAATGCTATATTCTGTAGTCTTTGAAAGATATGAAGAATGCCTATTTAATTGAAATATATCTCTATATATCTAGAAAATCTAACTAACATGACTACAAACTTGACTATTATAGATGACTATCCATTAACAACCTATATTTCCTAATTATACATTACATTTTTAAATGAACTACACAATCATAATACCTTAATCAAGATCAGAAATACATATACATATAACAAAATTGACCTTAAATTTATATCAATAAAATAAAATCCATACCAATGCAAATTATTCATGTCTATATCATATCCCCCTTTAAATGTAAAAGAACATTTATAAACAATATTTGGGAATATGGGTGTAATTTTTTCTCTCCAAACTCCTTCCTGCTGTATGGGGTGCTGTTAATCAGGTCTTTCATGGTGTATCCTGTGTGCCAGGTTCATCTGAGTCACCAGTTGAGTGAAGTAATTTTCTGAAGGTGTTCATGGTGACCTTTCAGGAGGGCATGGTCTATCATACCATATTGGTGTAGAAGGAATCCACAGTGTCTCATCCTCTGTGAAAACAAAAGAAGAACCTCTTTTCCAAAGCATCATATCCTTAGACCCAAATTTTGAAGTCAAGATACCTTTAGAACATATACTCTGGTTTAGATTAGCAGAACACACAATGAAATGTCTCTCTGTACTTAGCTCTTTTACAGTCAAAAAATTCAAAGAAAACACAATAAAATATATAATCCGGACATTCTGTGAATTTTCCATTTTTACGTGGCTTATTTCTTTTTCAATCTATGACTATCTGTACTCTGTCTCTTTAAAGACTTTACCCTTTTTTTAAAGCATCTCTCTATACTCTTTATTTCTGTTTTCTTTTAAGCTTACTACGTACCTTTATTCAATACTGTGACCCATTTAGAGGTCTTTTATGTCTGAATCTCTCCTATTGTGAATCTGTAATTCTTTAATGTATAGGAACACTTTTGCTTTGCACTTTTAAAATGTTAAGTTCTTAAGAATATAAGTATCTTAATCAAAGGTAGAAATGTACACTGCAATATGGTAAATATATATCTAAGCTGCAACAATCCCAGGTCAAATACAGGTACTGCTTGCTTGCTCCGCCCAAGAAGCCACGTTTTAAAGCCATCGTGGCTTTTTTGTTTGTTTGTTACAGCTGCTGAGTCAGGAAATTCTCTCTGAAAGGAGCTATGGCACACTGCCAGCTGTGCTACACTGTATATTAGCATCTAGAATTCCTTTTTAAGCCCTCTCAGGTTTTACATGGAGTTAGTCGGCCACATTGGGCAGCCAATTTGTAGTAAAAGGAGCACAGGCTGCATTCCTGGTGTCCGGCTAGCTTAACCCCTGAAATAATTACACATAAACTGTATTCATTAAAACACTGACTGGCCCATTATATCTAGCCTCTTCTTAGCTAACTCTCACATTTTGATTAACCCATTTCTATTAATGTATATCACCACTTGACTGTGGCTTACCGGCATGAGTCTAACCAGCATCTGTCTTGGGCAGGAGAATCATGGCATCTGCCATACTACCTTCTTCCCAGCATTCTGTTCTCTTTTCCCCACCTATCTAAGTCCTACCCTATCAAAAGGCCAAGGCAGTTTCTTTATTCAACCAATGAAAGCAACACCTAGAAAGAAGGACCTCATATACCAGTCTTGACTTTACTAAGTTCCCCCTCCAACTGTGATTTGACCAACTGACTATATGAAATCCGTCCTGACTTTACTAATGTGCTATTAAAAGACTTTCTTGACTTCTAGATTTCTAGTACAATTAAATTTTTCACCTCATGCTACTATTATAATTATTTTCTAGATATTGAATTTTCATGTGTCCTTGATCTGCCACTTGAGAACTTTTATCATTTGTTATATTTCACTGGCAGTTTTTCCTTCTATAATTTAGGGGGAAGTTCTACATTAAAAATCGTTATACATATTTATTGTTATACTTATGGATTCAAGTTGAAATAACATAGGAGCTTTGGTTCACATAAAATTTTGAATAATACACTATTATCATTTAGTATCTAAAAGGACCATTACAAAAATGTGAAAATACGAAAAAGTATATCAAATTTATGTAATTTTTATTTCTACCAATAGTGTAGAAGAAATTTCTTGCCTTAAAGTACAATGATTGGTTTCTAATAACCCTTTAGAAATCACACAAATAAGTGAAAAAAAGATTTTCTATGTGTCCTTTGTTCCAAAATAAAGGAGTGGGGAGTAAACTTTATTTGGTAGTAAATCCTAACTCATTGAATAGACATCATTATCTTGAGACTTTAAAAATGTCATAAATTCTGTGCTTATTCACTAGAACTTCTCTATGGGAGTGCCACAATCTGGGCAGCTCAAATGTACAAGTATTGATTCCTATCCTGGAGACTGCCTTTCAAGACAGTGTGTCCCTGGCTCTGGATTACAGAAAGCTGCCTTCTTTCCATTTTTCCCTTCCTTGGCATCTTACCTCCTTTTAATTAGAATACCAAACACACAGGATTAAGGGCTGGTTTCATTACCATGATTGTATTTAATTTCATTTTTATTTTATAGGCTATGTCTCAAGAACACATCCTGTTACTGTGGGTTAAAATTACCATGTAGAAATTTGTGAGGGACAGAAATCACTTCATAAGAGATATTAGAACTTATATATACAAACTATTTCATTATCATCTGCTTATCAGTGTTCAAAGCTCAGATGCTGGGAATCCAAAACTCAAGGAGCATAGTTCTTCAAGTTCATGAAATCACTCCCTTAGAGCCTCTGAAGCTCCTCAGAATACGTACAAGTCAAATTTGCTTCAGTATTTTAATGCCAATGTTAGTTTCTAAGATTCTTCTGATTGCCAAAACGTGGAGATGCATTAGTAATGGTCAGTATAATAATGGTTTTGTAGTTATAATTACTATTTTAAACATCCCTGAATAATTAGTGATACAGTGAACCCTGGTGGTTGACTTTGCTAAAAAATAATGACATTCAAATTTAAAATATTTTTCTTTTCACTAGACTCTAACAATATGTAATTACCTACATCCATGTTATAATTGGCTTCTTTCATTCTATTCTGACTGTGTTAGCTTTACTACTAATAAACTGTCTTCAGTGACTACAAAAATTTCTCATTATCCCAAAGTTAATAAATGAATATTAAAACAGCCCCATGTTAAAAATATGCAGGCTGTGGTTGCAGGGTAAAGTAATCCAATCCTATTATGCTAGTAACATTAGCCTCAAGGTGAAAGGTAAGACCCCAAGCCAAATCTTGCCTTTTGCCATTAATTAGTATTCTGTCATCCCTAATGATCATTACTCAAGTAAATGCTGCTTGCTTAACCATTACATATTTAAGTTCTATACTTATGCATGATGCTTTCCCACTTGTAATGTGATTATAACAAGTTAGGATATTAGCTACATGAGTCACTGAGACACATTTTGAGGAGCAGGTTTAGAGGGCATAGAAAATTCACAATTTTAACTACTCCTTTATTGCACTGTCAAATTAAATTTAGATTTAAATATTCCTATTAAACTGAAACTAATGCAGTCAAAATATTATTATTTCATTACTATGTCTAAATGGCATGCTAAATATAAGGGTGACAGATTCTTATTCACAGTTTTGACTATAATTGGGCAAAGCTATCATTTCAGTTCTAAAACAAAAGAGAAGTAAACACATTATGCCTTTTCTATTTTTTCATCCTCACTTATAATATTGTAATTTTTATCTTGTATCTAAAAAAGTTATTTTTGTATATGTGGCATTATAATGTAGAGTCTGGAGTCATAAATGACACAGAATGCTCATGGTACAGCAAGGTAGGTAGTTGCTTGCTATCCCATGAATAACGTGTTTCCTTCTAAATTACAGGTCACATTCAAATTAAAATAAAATATTACCCAGGGTGGTAGGAGCACTCAATGATAATTCTCAGAGCACAGAGAAAGTGCTCATTGTATAATACTTTCAAGAACACAAGTTTTCCAAACTGTAAACATGCAAGCATTGTGAGTATTTAATATTTTCTACTTTTATTTACTTTTTTGCCTATGCTATTAGGCTAAATTAAAGTGATTCAGTCAAATTAACTCATTCAAGGAATCAGTTGTCACCATTTTTAGATCACTCAAGTGACCAGTTTAAAGCAATTCTGCTCTGTCTTAACATTAAGGTTTTATGCCTTCTATTATCACAATATTACCCTATCTTATTGTGTGATCAACTGACCAAATATGCATAGATTTGTATTTTGTATTAGTTAATGCAATCATCTTTATTCAAACTGTAAATAGGTGGTATAATAATATGTTTTGAAGTAAAATCTTCATAATATATCAATAGATTCTTTCTATCTTTCTTAATTTATTAGAATTTAAGAAATAAGATAGCATATTAATACTCAAATATCCCTTTGCAACAGATTTTTTTTTCCTTTGACACTGTGGTGGTTCAAATAAGAATGACTCCCATAGGCTCATAGACTGGAATGCTTAATTGCCAGTGAGTGTTGTAAGGAGGGCCACAAGTAAGTAGCACTATTGGGAGGTGTGGCCTTATTGGAGGAAATGTATCACTGGACATGGGTTTTGGGGTTTCAAATGTTCAAACCATGACCACTGTCTCTCTTCTTGCTGTCTGCAGATCCAGATGTAGAACTCTCAACTACATTTCCAGCACCATATCTGCCTATATGCTACCACCATGCTAATAATAGACTAAACCTCCCAAACTATGAGCCAGGCCCAACTAAATGCTTTGCTTTATAAGAGTTTCCTCTCATAAGAGGTGTCTCTTCAGAGCAATGGAACAATGGTCTAACACAGACACACTTGTCCTTTTCACATAATTTTATGTGTATGTAACCAGTGCTACAGCCAATGTAGGCACAGACATATATTGACGATGCCTCATTCATTGGGTCCAAAGTGGAAAGATAGGTCAGATGGCATGTGGTCAATATGATTTGGCCTTCGGATTGACACAGTTACTATCTTCTAGCATGCATATATTTAGCTTTGTATGTGAGTATGAGAAAGAATAACTAAGAGTTATATATTGAAATGAAGCAGAAACATTTGACAACTGTTGAGCATTTAGAAGAGGGAAAATGAATGGTACATCCATAGAATCAACTCTGCCTATTGCGCTAGGAAGCAAGCAGCGCAAACTTAAGAATCAGGAAGTAGATTCCAAGGAATGGGATAGTATGGTACTGGACTCCCAGGAAATCTGCTTGCTAAAGCAGCATGGTTTTCTGGAGGTCACAGCATGAAATCTGGCTGTGAACACAAAGGCTATATGGCCTGTCAGTGCACAGTGTCAGCAGCAGTGCTGGAGTTGTGGTAGTTGGGAATGAGATGCCCGAGTAGAGAAAGCTTGAAGTGGCTATTGCACAATCATGAGAGTATGGATGCTGATCTCAATTTTCTGGGTTATTTCAACTTCTAGCCTTTCTTGCTTCAGAGGCCAAGTGAGGATATCATGACTCCTTTCTGTGCAGTGTTCACAAAGCACTTAGAGAAGTGTCTAATACACAAGATGGTGAAAGCTATTCCATGATTTCACAGAACAGCTTCACTCAGTCTTCCTGTGCTCAGGAATTAGTTGAGGGTAGGAACATAATTCTACCACATATAGCATGGAGAAGGTAGTTGGGCTTCCAAACACAGTGCTTCCATCGACAAGAGTGAAAAATATGGTGGGAATGACATTAAATCAAATTGAAAGTCTGACAGTTAAAGCAATATATTTGTCATAGAAAGAAGACCACCCAAAATTTGCCTCAAATAAGGCTGAGAGGAATATACATTGGATCAGTCACTGTCATTCCGTTCTCCATCAGCTTGAGAAGTGAAGGGCAGCTGAGTTTCCAGGTAGTTTTTTTTGTCAACATTTTAGTGTAGTCTGAAGGGAATTGCAACAAGATGATGGCCCTAGATATGGAAAAACAAGCCACAGTTGAAGGGCTTAGTGGCTTTACCAAAGGGAAAGAAAGTACTAAAGTTAAAAACAAGGTGTTCCATTCTTTTTCTCTAGTAAGTATGTTTCTTAATGGTTTTTCTACCTCTGAAATTCTCACCTGCATATCCTTAAGCTGTGTGTTACAGTTTTATATGTAAAAATGAAATTTTTGTAAAGAAAATGAATGATGGATGAAAGCAATGTTCATGGAACTGCCCTGTGAGATACAATTTTAGGTATTACTTCATTCTAACCCTATGGCATTAAATGTATAAGTCTTATAAAGAAATTTCTGTATTTCTGAGGCATAGGTTGAACCAAGTTTCATAACACCATTTTCCTAGACCACAAGTTAGAAATAAGGTAAATGTAACTCTGAAGCCAGAACTTGGCCGTTCATCTGAAGCAGACCCAATAAATGACAGTGATGCCCAGAACACAAATGGTCTGCATCACGTGACATAATTAGAGAACAGATTTAAGAAGGGATATACTGTGGTTATCGCCAAGTCTGCTGGACAAAGGCAATCAAGTTAAACTCCTATCAGAGAGACAACAGAGAAAACACACAGATACCTAACAACCCAACATCAAGCAGGTGGCCTTCTCTTCCACCCCCTGCTTGTACACCATATTAAGTCTTAGGTAATGATATCTAATTTATGCTCATCATGCTATTTAATCTTACTTCACCAAATATTTTTCATAAGTTGTGGATGCTAATAGTCATTTTCAAATTAAACCATACAAGACCAAAAATTACTTAATAAGGTGTCTATAAATACCAAGTTTAAAATAAGAAAACATGAAACTAAGCCTAGCTGTTTATTTTTGGTGTAAACTGTAGAAAACTTATCCTCCCTGAGCTTCAGTTTGTTTATCTCTAAGAATTTGTTTGCTATATATTTTGTGAACTAAAAAGAATTGAGTGTAAACATCCAACCAAGTACTTGGTATGAACAGGTACTGATGACAGAATGATCAAGAGGATGCTTTTCATGTTTCCATTTAGAATATCAAAATATCCCCCTTTGTACAGGTTTACCCAAGACTACTTATTGTAGCCTAGAATCACTGCATAAGAATTGTGAAAGTGTGTAAAATCAAGTTACTGGGATGGACAGTTTAAATCTGGTCACCAAGCATCAACTATCCCCCTACTCTTGTTAGCAGAGTATAGTTCTCTTCTCTGGATATATTGAACTTTACACCGAAGCTGATTTGGACTGATGGCTCTTACAACAGCTGCAGTCTTTCCCACATTTTGATCTTTAGTGTTGTAAACACTAAAATTACATCTTAGAGAGCTCAAGGAAAATGAGGAGACATACAGAGTTAGCTAGAACTCAACTCATAGATAGAAATCAAACCCAGAAAACTCCAATGTAAGTCAGTGTAGCTACAGAGCTTTGAGAAAAGAGAAGTTTGTTTTATCTAACTCTTGTAGCAAATAAATGAATAAAATCCCAAGGAAAAGATGAACAGTGTTCAGGGAGAGGCTGATATGGTAAGATATCCTCTTGGTTTCTTACTGAGAGAACACAGTGTAACCAGTTTTATCACTTGGAATGCCTTTAGGTCTGGGGTAAGTGTACTTAAACTTCAACATTGCTCACAGGGATGTAGCTTCTCAAATGAGTCTGAAACCATCTTAATGTTTTCCTGATATTTCAATTAACTGCTGAAGTGCATAAAATCTTTGACTGCAATAATTTTATAACTTCATGAATTCATGCAGACTCAACAAATCTTTTCAACATGTCTACATCTTGAGAGGACAGAGTCAAAGGGATTATAGGTCATGAATCGCATCTGTGTCTACTCTACCCCATATCTTAATCCAATCCTAATTTCTTCCCTAGAATTCTTCCTACTAACACTTTAGGCTCAAGGTGCCAATGAGGATTTAAATGATGGGTAAAACAAGCAATATTTCTAGAACAAGATTTATGTGATTGCCAAGTAGGTCATAGACACCTGAATGACCAGTAATATGCCTTCCCCTGTCTTTATCATATACATTGTTTATAAGGGACCTGCTTCATGAAAGAGTCTGTGAGACATTCTGCAGGACACAGAAGAAAGTGACTGAACTATCTTTAAAATTTCCTGCTTCATGGAAATGTCTGCTGAATACTATGGGCCTGTAGGCTGAAGATGTATGCCCCAATGGTACAAAATAACTTTGGGTGACTGTCCAGGAAGCAAGATGTCTCTGTCACTTCTAGAGTTTTGGAAGTTGCTTACTTCTCATTTACTTAAGTAATATTATATCCTTCTGGAGTCTTTGATGGAGTTGAAGAATAGATAGATAGTTATAGTTTTCCTTTGTTATGATAGAAGATAAAGTAGATATAAATATTGTAACTGTAATTCTTGCTTGATACCTGTTATATGTAATTTTACTATGTTAAAGCCTTCCTTAAAAAAAAAAGGAACAAAGAAACTAAGAGATCTGGTCTCTTGTTACAAATCTGTTCTGTATTAGATGAATGTCCCCCAAAAGTCTGTGCATTAAATGTATAGTTCCAAATTATATTGCTGGACATTGTAGACATTTTAGGAAGTGGAGTCAAGCGGCAGGTATGTAGATGCCTGAGGCATGGTTTTGAAAGGATTGAACTAGCATTTTCCTTACTTTTTCTCCTCCCTCATTCAATCACCCTGACACATTATCATTCCCTTCCTTCCCTGTCCCTTTCTTGATAGTGATGTAAGAAGTCTTCTCTGCCATAGGTTCTCCCATTGCCATCCGAGTACCTACACCAGAGACTCAAAGCCAAAGGACTCCTGCTCTTGGACTAAAACATACAACATTTAAATCATAATAAACCTCTTCTCACTGTAAGTTTCTTATCTCAGTATGGCAAGTAAACTAAATTTAAATTTAAGGTTTAAATTAACATATGATTTTTATGAAGCCAACACAAGAGGTATAATTCTCGATCATTTTGTAAACAAAGCTGGATGCTGCCTCAACATCTGAGTAAATATAAAGAAGAATTCTCTCTATCAGGGAACATCTTTGATCTAAAAGTACAAACTGTATCCCCAATCTTTTCTTCATAGATACCATCAAGTCCTGTGTTTTTCATCACTTTGTTTTGTCATTCTCTCCCCAACCCCTGTCCCTCTTCCCTTCATGTACTATAAGTCAGGAGAACCCTATCCCCCACTTAGTTCATTTGGTAAACTACTACTCCCCATTTAGACCACCTTAATTAAAAACATTACATGGATTTCCGAGTTCATATTTTCCAGGAAATGTTGTGTAAAAAATCAGCACCACCTTCTTACCATGTTTGTTGAAGGTATTATCAGTATGATATCAATGATTTTTATATAAACTTTTCAGTTCTATTTTTAGTAAATTCCAGTATTAAACATAGAGCCTACATGCTCATCATGAGCAAATTAAGGCTTTGTCAAGTCCTATATGTTCTAGATCACAGTTAATATGTTTTTCTTGAACTAAAATCAGGCCAGAAACCATTATATAATGCTTCTACATTTGTATCTCTCTCAAATTATCTAGGGATATCATTTTTCCCATGATAAATTTATAAAAGTCATAGAAGTATCATTAAGTCATTTTATAAGAAATTATGCTCTGTTCTAAATTGTAAACAAATATTTTAAACATTTATCATATGGATAAGGAGGGTTGTGGGTAATGTACACCTTACAAAGAGAGCGTAACTCCCTGCACCAACACCAGGAGATATATATGCAAAAATGACAAGATATTTGTCACACAGGATGCATTGAAGCAGCGTCCTCTGACTATTTCGACACCACTATGGTGCCATGTGAAAGGTTAGAATCTCTATGAGGGAGCATTTACCAGCAGGAGTTAGGTTTATGTAATAGACACTTTTTATTATTACCTTAATTTCCGGATGCCCATTTGCTTTTGCAGGAAAGAGAAGACCAATAATTTTTGCCTTTGTGATCTCATGGGAATCTTTCTTTAATCTTACATAAAGATTAAAACTACCACTACTTTTCCCGTCTTGTAAAGTGACATTGGTCTTTTGTACAGTAGATATTCGTATTCCTTTGTTCATAGGAAATTTACCAACTACCTTTCTGTGACCAGCTACCCTTCCAAATAAAGGAATAAATCAGAAAAGCTACACTTCAATGTCTTTTTGAGTTTATATTCAACTAGAGAGTGTAAATAAATCACATTGATTCATATTAGATGGTGACAGAAAGGAGAGATATGAAACAAGGACAAAGCAATAGAAGTGTATTTATAATCGTATTTAGACCATACCACCTTAAGAAGCAAAGTACTAAAGGTGTCTAGAAGAAACAGTAGAAACCCCAAAAGTAAGGCCTCTGTGCACTCAGGGGCAGTCATGACCTGTGGAAAAATGGTAAGTCAGACCTCAAAGAAGTCAATGTACTGGTAGGGCAGCTGGGCCAAATTGGATGATGTATTTCAATTTACTCGATAGTGAGACTAGAATTCACCAGGAGGTTTGAAGCAGCAGCTCTCTAGCTTATCTGTGGCAAATGAATTAAAAGGGGTTCGATGCTGGGAAAAGAGAACACCTTGTTAATCACCCCTTGTCAAAGACACAGCAGCTAACTTTAGAGAATTATACTTCTTCTTCATATTTATTTTAAATGCAAATTGTAGTGTGTTACTATAAGGTCAAGGTGTTGAATAGAAAAGAACATCTGGTAGCCATAAATTAGAAGGAGGGAATTTGCTTAATCCTGACACAAACAAATAAACATAATTAAAATGCTGGTGTCCTTCTGTTCCTTCATTTCTTCTGTTTTCCAACCCTTACCACCTAATCTTTATTGTGCTCAGTTTCAGGGTGCCCTCAAGGTATCTGTTCTGAGGGCCATTGTTACTTCAAAACTGATCAACTTAGGGAAGAAACAGTAGTTTTAACCCTACCAGCCATTGCAATACTGCCAAAGCTAATTGTTTTAAGCAGTGGGCTGCTTATCATCCTCATGTAGTGACCAAACACAAACTTACCATCTTAGAACATTCTCTTCCCATTTCCCTGGAAAAGTTGCTTTACTAGGATTTATAGTGTTCCCTCAGAGACCAGGAGGACTTGTGTGTGCTTTCACTTCCGGTATGTGCTTTCTATCAGCTCACTCTACCTGGAAGTTGGAAGCACTTGTTATGAAGTAACCATGGAAACAGGATAAACTACTTTTGCCCATCTTATTAAGTACTTGGTAGGTGACCTGTGATAAGAGTTTCTTCAGCTTTTTGTGATGAAATAGACTTGTGCTGGTTAGTTTATCCTCATTTGACACAAACTAGAGTGATCTAAGAGGAGGGAGCCACAGTTGAGAAAATGTCTCCATCAGATTGACCTGTAGGCATGTCTGTCTGTCAGGGCATTTTATAGATTAATGTTCGATTTCAGAGACCCAACCCATGGTGAGTATTTCCCCCCACCCGCCGGTCAGGTGTTCTTGAGTTGAATAAGAGAGCAAGCTATGTGAGCCATAGTGAGGAAACCAGAAAACAGTGTTCCTCTATAGTCTCTGCTTTAGGGTCCTGTCCTGCTTGACTTCCTGCCCTTGCTTCCCTCAATGATGGATTGTGATAGATATGTATAAACCAAATAAACCCTTCCCTTCCCAAGTTGCACTGGTTGTAGTCTTCATCACAGCAATAGAATACAAACTGATACAACTTCACCATTTTCATAAAACAAATGCCCAGTGAATATTAAGTAAACTCTAGTTTAAATGCAAAGAAACATGTAATAGATTAAACTATACAACTGGATAATTTATTATTAAAAGTTAGTAAAGTTAATATTTACTACCAAACCTTAGGTTCTAAGAGAATATAAATAAGTCTTGATATCAGTTCTTGTTCTCTTTCACTGAAGCTAAACAAGTAACATGCAAAGGTATAGCACTAAATTTTGTTTCATGTGACCACATACTGAACAAGGGAGTGAAGCATAAACTATCATAGAGAGTACATTTTTGAAATGGGTCCTTGCAATGTATCTCTACAGGAAAATGTTGCAGAAGTTATTATTTATTGAGTGGAACGAATTTTCATGAAAATTAACAAACATGGGTTTGCACTATAGAAACTATCAGGTGCTTTTTTGAGAAGATTCTTAAAGGTAATCAGAGATTAGACAATGTCAGAGAGAATTCTAATGAATTTTATATTTTATCTTATTTTTAAAGATACAATTCTAAAAGTTTGTCAGTCTTAAAAAATGGCCCACAGAGGTAGATCTGTTCCACCCTGAGCAAAGGTCAGAGAATTTGTGCCTATTTTTATTCTTTCTTTTAAAATAGGAAGTTTGACATAGGGAGTGGTTGCCTACAGGATACTTGTTCTAGGGTGGGCTCATTGCCTGGGTATCAAATGCTTTACTAGTAAATAATGGCTTGATGTTGGGGAATTAGGTCGGTACAATAAATAACCAAGCCAGCTCAAGAAGAACAGGTATTTTTTAATGGTTAAAAAGCGGAAACTCACGCTACAAGAGTGGGAGGTCTGACGTCCTTTCTGTCCGGCAGACACCACATGGAGAGAGCCGGGACCTGTTTCCTCCTGGTTTTGCTACCTGGAGTCCAGGTAGCCACACCCTAACTAGATGTGATTGGTTGATAGTTTCCCCATCATTCTTGATGTCTCAAGTATTGAAGCAAGTAACTGTTCTGGTTGTTCTTTGTGTCATGTTAAAGCAGTCTTTTGCCTCCTCCCTTTTGTATTGGGGTATAAAAGCATATAAAAAATAAACGTGGTGGATTCAATATTCAGTATCCACTGAGTTGCCCTCCTGATACTATCTTGTGTCTCTGCATTTCTTTCATGCCTTTGTTCCTCCTACCTAACATTTCTAATCTACAGCCCTAGCCTGGAACGTATGAACCCGCCATGGCTGGACTGTGGCAGAAGTCACCCCAGAAAAGGTAGTTTATAACAGACAGCAGCTCAAAGTGGCATCTACAACAATCTGTGACTTATAATGACAATACATTATATTGTTCAAATATAGTTATAATGTATGTAAATACTAATATGAATAGAGATGAAATAAAGTATAATTCCTTCCTTGAATTCATATTTATTTGTGTTTCCATTATTTTAAAAAATGCTATATCCTTTTACTTGAAAATATTTCAGTGGGTAAGGGTGTTTGTTGCAGAAGCATGAGGACATGCATTCAAATTCCCAGCACCCGCCTAAGAAAATGAGTGCTGCCACAGGCACTTGTAATCTCCGCACCATGGTGGACAAAGTTGGGAAGGTTGCTTGAGCTTGCCCTCCACCCCACAGGTATTAGGAGAAACTCTGTCTAGTTAATAAGCAGGCATCTAACATTCTCCTCTGGTCTCCATGTACATACTTGGGTGTTCACATTCACATGTGCATTCTCATACAACACACTCCGATACACAGGTACGCACACACACATAATAAAAACAAAGGAATAATAGTAAGAGTGGCAAACACTCTTAACAACTGACCCATTTCTCCACCCTTGAGAATTGCTATACTAAAACTAAAGTTGAAAAACATTTTTCATTATTTTTAAAGATGATTAACGTAATTTCTAAAATGACAGTTTCTGATTTAGTTAAAATTTATCCAATATGCAAAGTGACTGTGTGTTGTAGCCATAACAACAAACGTTGGCTAGGTACTTGACATTATATGAGTGTAACACCTGCACTGGTCTGTCAATGTGCCTGTTTCCACATGAAAAATCTTTCCATAGAAAAATGAAAAATGTAAAGAGTTGAGATAAAAGAAGTGTAATAAGAAAGCAGTAGTTATAATGATTATTTGTATATGGTCTTTAACCTTAGAACTTTTGGAAAAACCGTTTCAAGCCTATTATTAGATTTATGCTTCTGTGTTCTCCAGGTATTTCCAGGAAGGTTACAATTGTGTTTGATTTTGAAAAAATCTAATGCAGTGAGCAGAAACTCATGTAAAATTCATCTAAAAACTTATTTCATCTATACCTTGATCTAAAATTTAAATGTTTTGAGTCGAAAATGCCTACATTGAATTCATATTTTCTTCAGCAAGTGGCACTATTTTGGGAGACTGTAGAGCAGAGGTTCTCAACCTGTGGATCAGGACCCCTTTCACAAACTTTTATCTCCAAAAATATTTACATTACAATTCATAAAAGTAGCAAAAGTATGGTTATGAAATGACAATAAAAATAATTTAGGATTGGGGGAGTCACCACAACATGAGAAACTATATTAAGGGGTCACAGCAGTAAGAAGGTTGAGAACCACTGCTGTAGAGCATTTAGGAGTTAGACTCTAATGGCAGAAATAAACATTGAACCTGGGCCTTTAAGGGTTTCCTGGTTTGGGCACTCATTCTGCTTCCTTGTCTACCATGACATGAACATTCTGATCTGCACTCATGCATCATCCCATTCCCTCCTTACGATGGTGGACTGCAACCTCAGAAACTACTTGCCCAAATAAATCCTTCTGCCATTAATCTGGTTCCGTCATCTGCTGTGATTTCTGTGATGTAAAAGCGATTAATACCATGAGCTGGCTGTGTTTCTCAGTGGTAGAGCTCTTCTGGCCCAGTATTCATTGTGCCTTATGTTCCATTGGCAGTACTGGAAACACCACACAGTAATACCGAAAGCTGGGAACAGAGGGTTGGTTCATTGCTTCAGCTCTGTCTACTTATGCTGCTTTTACCCTTTGAAATTTATTTGCAGGAGGCATTTAGAAAATTTCTGTGAGCAGGTTAGGGAAGCCCTAGAGTGATTCTAATTTAAAAATGGGGTATTCTTATATTAATTTGCAAGACCAGAATGCTGAGAATAATGGAGAAAGAGGAAAGCAGGTTGGGGGCACTCAGGTGAGAAGGAAGTTCTTTCTGAAAACAGGAACAGAGCCTGGTGGTACATTCTGGCAAAGAATAGGCTGATATTTTGTGTAGGTCCTGAAATGTTGACAGGCTGAGTCCAAAAGTAATCAAGACAGCATAACAATCAATCTGTGACATAATTGTCAATGGCTGCTTTCAGCCAAGTTCACAATGCAAATTAAGAACAAAAAGCAAAACAGAAAGATATAAAAAACAAACAATAAAACATGAAGTTTGAACATAAAATTAGCTTTTTGAAACTTGTGGACATAGTAGATAAGTCATGACAGAGATTCCAAGCCTCTTGCAATGGGAAGGTAAAGAAAATACCCTGAGTACATTTTAGAAATTAGATACACAGGTTCTGAGGAGCAGAAAAGGTATAGATTCATTTGAAAGATGTTTTCATTAAGAGAGAATGAGTTATGGTGCTCTATCCTTGGACGTGGCCACTTAGGGAAGTCTTTTCACATATTCAGGCTCCAGCACTTAAAGACCACTACTGTGGTGGTTCAAATGACCACTGTACAAGCTGGTGGTAGGACCTAGTATTATCCACATAGTGCAAGTTTCGAAGATATACACAATGCCAAAGTGGAATTTTATGAAGTCTTCCAAAAAGATTTAAAAAAAAAAAGGACTGTGTAGCAGGGTTGGGTTCTCAACAGATAACCTACATGAAGGCTATGAATGGATCAATAAAGGTGAAGTTCATGTTGAAATGGAGATCTCAGGAGGTTGAAGATGGCAAGAATATGGGTAATATCAAAATCTTTAGGTATCCTGTGGGCCCATATTTCATACAAGATATTTGCAGGCAGGCACCCTGGCCATGCTTAATTTCCAGGGCAGCTGCAGACCTGCCACAAGCTAGCCACATGACAAAAGCCAGGAGGTATGGCTCCTTCCCCTTTATTATGATGTAGATCGCCTGGGAAGAAGTGTTGATCCCAAAGCTGGTGAATTAAGTTGCAGGTGTTTTCGGTAGCCCTGCCTCCCAGGAAAAGGAATATTAATGAGTATTCCACCTTGGTTTACCTGGGGGATAAGAGGTGTTTTGAAGAATAAACACGGGTAGATCTTGAGGAATGAATCAAGCCTGAGATTCCCTTCCGAGATGACTGTGTGAACTGTGTCTCGTTATTCCACGCGCCTCCGTACCAATACACTTCGGGTAAAGTAATAGTTTCTATGTTGGGGCTACGGACCCCAACAGGTACCTAGTATAAATGGCTAAATAGAGACACAATGTCCCACAGGAATTGAGAAAATGAATGGCACCATATGTCTTGAATTCTAGTCATGAATTAACAGGACTTTAAACTTTTTAAAGGTGTCCTGTTTGGTTTTCTTTGTCACCATCACTCTTTTCTAGGCTTTCAAATCTCCCCTTTGTAATAGGGATGTTTACTTTATGCAACTGTGTATATGAAAAACATCTTTTTCATTAAATAGGATCCATTGTCCAGCTAAGAGATCACCTTCAGACTCAGTAGCCATTTTGTACATGAACTTTTAAACACTGTTGGAAATTTCAAAGTTTTGTAAAGTGTTAAAGTTGGAATACATGTATTTTTATGTTTGAATTTTATACAGAATGTTAATTTTGAAATACATTATGGGAATCCCATGAGTCTTTCAGGTCCAAGAGCAGAATGCCATGGCATGAATCTGAAGTGTGCCCTTTGGGGTCATGTCTTTAGTGCTTGCTCCTCAGCACTGTTTTGAGATGCTGTGAGGCTTAGGAACTGAAAGCAAAGTGGAGAAAGGAGAGCACTAGTAGAGTGCTTTTGAAGGCTTACCTTGCCCTGGTTCCTATTACATACTCTGCTCCTTGTCTACAATGATGGGAACAGTCTCCACCATATTTTACTGCTATTATAAACAACGATCCTGAGTAAAAAGTATGTGTTTCACTCCCTCAGTTCTTTCTGTTGGCTACTATGGTCACAGTGCTGGGGATAGTAACTAAGACAAACATTACCACAGGAAAACAACAGACTGAAAACAAGACTATACTGAGACAACATGGAGAAAATGGGCTATTCTTTCATGATACATATTTAGACAGCATGAGTTGTAGGAAGTGAGACAAGAAATGAAAATGTTTTTAGGAATATGGAAGTATGGGACATTTTGAGGATAACACATGCTATGAGAGAGTAAGCGAGTCCTCTTATTTCCAAAAATTACTAAAAGCACTGTGCTAATAAACAGTTCACTCTGTTGAGAACTGTGTTATATATTACCATCAACTGAGAATCCTGATATTCTTTTCTTCCTATCAACAATAGTAATATGTGGTAAGAAGAAAAAGAACATATATATATATATATATATGTATAGGAAAATTAAGTCAGAAATCTTCTATTGGGTTAGCCAACTATAACCAGAGAAGTTCACTAGAAGTTAGAGTCCCCTTTGCCCTGGAAACTTTCTAATTGCAATGGAAATAATAGAACTGACACAGTTTAGAAACATTCAGAATACAGTATTATCGGCTATATTTATTGCTGGGAATCTTTCCCCAGTGTCTCTCTTGGTAGCTGGGCATAAAATTCTGTTTTACTTTGTAGAGTTAGTCAAAAGCAAATCAAACACAGAAAGCTTTTATAACATATCTTCAATTACATTTATGAAGGATATTTCTTACATTCTTATTGGATTTCTAACAATGCTTATGAACCATATATAGAATTTTAAGCAAAAGAATTTATGAAAAGTTAAAAGAGAACACTTAGTCCACATTTCCCATGCTCTTTGTACTTGGTGAGATTTATGAAAGGAAGGTAACTAAAAAAAAAAACCTACTTTAAAAAAAATCATTCTTCATTTTACAAAATAGAAGCTTTTATTCAGTGTTGCTTTTCCTTTCTGAATCTAAGACTTCTACACTGAAAGAAATTCCTTAGTAACTCATTCAGGTACAGAATGATTTTTGTAAAAGTAAATTTTTATCAGCTCTTCTTGGATAAGAGTACAAAACTGAAAGTCATGTTCTAAGGGCATGCTTCTATTTTCTTGTATTCTGTGCAAAGTAAGCAAAGCCAGGATCACTGGGGAAAAAAAGTTTTTCAAATATCTTGTTAGAAAAAAAAAAGAAAAAAAAATTTGTTCAACAATCCTTGGGCATGAAGTAGTGGACTGGAAGGTCACAAATACCAACATTCTTAAAACACACCTGTGGATTTCATAGAGATATATAATTATTTATTCTCTTTATATATCCTGAGTAAAAATCTAGTGTAGCACTCCTATCAGTTCTGTTTACCAAAGTACCTGTGCTGGCAAAGATCACAGTGAGAGACTATTAAGTGTAAACCAGAGTTGCCAAGAGACCACACTGGTTTATATGTGATGCTCAACATATCTGTGGAACTTGGACATGTGACACATGTATGTCTTAGTGTATAGAACAGAAGCATACCAAAGCAACACATCAGATCTGTTTTAGTGTGTGGCGATAAACAAACAATTCACTGTGCAATCATAATGCTTTCAGCAGTACCCAGAGGTGCTAAAAGTGGCTTTCTCCCTATCCAAGATAACCAGGCTTGTGGGCAGAAATCTTGCTGATTTTAATTAACAGTCATGCTTGCTAAAGAGTTATCAATATATGCCTTCTTACCCCACATGACTGCAAACAGCCCGTGTACCAAAAGAGATGAGTCAGATCCTACCTTTCTGAATCAGATAGCTAAAGACATAGTAATGCAATATTTTAACTGTACTTTTCTATTTGCTTGGTAGATAGCGACATTAGAATTAAGCACCATGGTTTTGTTTTGTTCTTTGTTTATTCCAGCTTTAAACAGAAGATATAGTTAATGATAATGTATTTTAGTCTCCATTGATTTAGTTAATCTCTCAGATAAAAATTTAAAGTAACTTAATATGATAGCTCAATGTGAGAGGTGAAGTGAGAAAAAGAAACTCAAACTCATTCATTCTCTCCAGGAATCAATCTAGAATATCATACTGTAATCAAAACATTATTAGGCCATCTATTGTCTTTTCACTTTATTATACAGTGTTAGTCAGGAATTTAGAAATTAGTCTTAATCAGAGAGTTGATAAAATATCAATCCTCTACGTAAGATGGAGCAACTAAACCAAATCCCTGTTTGAAGTTGTCACTGTATCTCATGAGGGAGTGATGTGAATACAAAGTCCATTTCCCTGATGTAAGTTCAGCACAGGAGCAATCATGTACACTGTGATATCAGGCGATGGTTTACTGTATCTAAGCCCAGTATTCTCATCTGTTCAGAAGAGATAAGGGACCCACCATTTAAAGTCCTTATGTTTACTAAGTGATATGTAAATAGTATATAAAAGGAATGATAGCTACTGTTATTGACTACCTCAAAGTTCTACAAGCTTCTGGCATAGAACAGATACAGAAGACATTTAGTGGAAAAAAGCAATGTATAAATGATCTCACATGTAGTTTTTACTACATTTTACCAATTTGTTTTTATAAATGTATCACATGAGAACAAAATACACAAGTGTGGGAGGCTTCTGACCACTGGTTGGATGCTTCCTTTTTGTTGTTGTCATTTGCTTTTTTGAGTCAGGATTTCTCTGTGTAGCCCTGATTGTCCTGCAATTTGTTCTGTAGACCAGGCTTGCCTCAAAATCAGAGCTCAGTCTTCCTCTGCTTCCCTAGTGCCAGGATTAAAGGTGTGCACCAACACTGTCCAGCTAAATTGTTTTAAACTTATTATTACTATTTTAAGGCAGGGTCTCACTATGTAGCCCTGTCTGTCCTGGAACTCATAATGTTGACCAGGTTGACTTGGAACTCACTTGCCCCTGACTTGGAAGGGCTGGGACTAAAAGACTTGTACCACCAATGCTGCCTCTTATCAACTGCCATGAATAATGATCACCATACCCCCACCGCTCCACACCACTTTTGCAATTTATAGCATTTAATACAGTTTGTCAGTATGAAACAAGATAATCTTGTAGATTGCTTACTTTTTTAAAAAAAGAATTGTATGTCATCTCATTTTATTGCACAATTACCTAATTTTCTAAATTTGAAATAGTTCTTAAACATTTGCTATAACTAACAGTGTGAAACATATTGGTGTTCCTTACAGAACAGAAGCAAAAACAACAGAAGAAGCTCCAGATGTGGCTGATACTGTTGATAGTGTCATATACCAAAAACTCTCATTCTCTGAACTGGTATATGTCATAGACCCTCAAGTCAGCAAGCTGAAATTTGATCACAAATTGTGTCAAAATATATTATGCTCTGTAGACCAGAGCATATGATCATGTTGAGTGTATTTTTGGCATTGCAATTTAAAAAGTATTGTTTTCCTGATTGTAAATCTTGCCAGACATTATTTATAAGGTAATTTGATGTATGGTATTGTTTGGCTTTATAGTTCACAACCCTGTACATTGTAAATGCCCAGCTAATGTTTCATTTAAATGAAAATACATCCTGAATAAACAATTAAATAGAAATACTGAAAATCCATCCATTTCATGGTGTTCAGAAAAGTTTTTAAAGACATTACACTGAACCCAATCTTCTGAATATTTCAGCTATGTCTTCTCTGTAATACAAAAGAGCTCAGGAATTTAAGTATTACATATTTTATTACTTAGGGTTAATTACTGTTGAATAACAGGAACTGATCTCAAAATTTGTACATTTATTTATATTCAACTATAAATATAACACCTAAACTCACAATATTTCTGAATTTATTTGGATTTTCTCTAGATCATGTGATATAGATACAATAATATACTTCAAAAATATTATATATATATTATTTGGAACAAACAAAAATGAAATTTCTCAAATTATGAGTAAAGCTATCTTCTAGTTTGACACATGCATTTTATATTCCCAAAAAGTTCAGTTAAAAGATCAGCATCTAATTCCATATATATATATATGGTGAATACATATGTATTGTTGAATATACACAGCGACTGAGGTTAGTAAAGCAATACCTTTAGAGTTATGCTAATCATAATCTTAATATGTTAATGTGTACTTAATTTGAAAGTAAAATAGTTGACTCAGTTGGGAGAGTGGGAATCATGAAACTGTAAGTAACACAAACATTTCACTTTACCTTCAGCACTGAAGTTCATGCAGAATCATGCAGCTTGCCTTGTTTAAGAGTTAAAATTCAATAGATGACTTTCTCATTAAGTAAACATGTACATTGTGTAATAGGGGACTAAAGGAGGTTTTATGCTTACATTGTGAAGATGGAAATGTAATACCTGAGTAAGGAGATAACAGGGGGAGAATTTAAAGTGTATTAGTTGGGAGAAAGAATGCATTATATCTATGTGTCTTAGTTGATGCAAGTTACCTATTTCTGTACCAAACAAAGCATGTTATTTAGGAAGAGGAAAATCATTTTTGTTCACACATTTAAGATATTTTACTTGTCACTTAAATCTCTAGAGACAGATATTTACATAAGAAAAAAGTGTTTAATGATAAAGTTGTAGGAAGGTAAATGACTAAATGTGTTTCTGGAACCACAGTGTCAAAATAAATTACTCAGACAAGTACAACAATGATTCTGAGATAAATATTGTCAAGTATGATCAACTGTCTTTAAAAAGTTACAATAGAACTCCAGCCAAGGAAACAGGGAGCCTAATGTGGATCTTCACCTCTCCTTTGTCTCTTGCAAGTCCAATCCCCAGCCTCATCACCGGTTCTGGAACAGACCACCTGGTGCAGCCTTCCCTTCTGCTCTGCCTGAATATCTAACTGATCACTCAGACCTTCTCCTCCAAACTTCTGCTATCCCAGCCTCTAACACAAGCAGACATTCCCTGGGAACATTCTAGGCTGCATAAGCCAGAGAAACAGGTAGATCAATTACAGATCTTAACTTATCCCTCCTTTCCTTCAAATCGAATTCCCCAGTCTCATCCCCAGTTCCATAGCAGACCACTTGCTCCAACCTCATCTCCCTCCCTGCAGCCTTTTAAAATGGATCATTAAAGATCTTCCCCTAAAAATTTACCACCTCCCTACTCATTGCTTTATCCCAGTTCCCAACCCCAGAAGACATTCCCTGGAAACTCAACAGGCCACTCAGGCCAGGGAAATAGTTAAAACAATATGCAGATATTCAATTAGTCCTTCTCTCTTTTAAATCAGTCCTCCAGGCTCACCCTCCCTCCCTGGAGTAGACTGGTAAGGAGGTCCTTTTGTCTATATGTTGCTTTCATTGGTTAATGAATAATGAAAACTGGCTTGGCCTGATAGGGCAGAACTTAGGTAGGCAGGGAAAATAGAACTGAATGCTGGGAGGAAAAAAGCAGAGTGAGGGAGAGCTGCAATGGAGATGCCAGAGTCAGACATGCTGAACTTTTCTGGTAAGCTACTTCCACGTAGTGATATATAGATTAATAGAAATGGGTTAAATCAAGATGTGAGAGTTAGCCAATAAGAGTCTAGAGCTAATGGGCCAAGCAGTAATTTATGTAATGCAGTTTCTGTGTGGTTATTTCGGGGCTAAACAAACCAGGCAGCTGGGAAGAACAAGAGGGCCCTCCTCTCCCTTGCAACAGCAGACCACCCTCTATGGCATCCCTTCCCTCTCTGGCCTCATCTCCTGTGGATAATGCATATCTTCTCCTCCAACATTCCTCCCCACTCATTGCTTTGTTCCAGTCCTCAACTACATCTCGCATTATCTGGGAACCAATAGTCAAATATGTCAGAGAAGACAATAGGCCAGCAAAGCACTTAGGTAAGCTTCAGCTCTTCACTCTCTTTCCTATCGTCTATATTCAATCAATCTCCCAGCCTCATCCCCAGGTCTGTAGGAGACTACCTACTATAGTTTCTGATGACTACCTGTCCCAGGTCCTAGTAGAGCAGCCTGCTTTCTTCCCTCCTGTGCACTTTCACTCTCCATGCCTGTCGCCATTACTAAGTTCCAAATCCTAGTATTTAGAAGCACATTTTTTATAGAACCTCAAGTGGCCATACTAATAAGGATCCCAGAAGAATTTTCTACCAGGTAATACACAGCCACCATACTTTCCTAACAACTGGAGACAGCAATAGAATCCAAGGGACAAACCACCCACTCGTAAGACCAGATCTGAACTATAATTACAATCCTTCACACCCCAGATGCTTAGACACCAGTGTAAAGGCACAATCAAAAAGAGCCAGGACAACATATCTCCATGAGAGCCCAGCAACTCAGCAACTCTACTATAATAATCCGTGACTATACCAACACAGATAAAGCACAAGGCAAAGAGCTTAAAGCAGCCTGTATGGAACATGGTAGAGGTCCTTAAAGAAGAAATGAATAAATCCCTAACAAAATCTATGAAAATACAAACAATAGAAGGAAATGAATAAAACTGTTCAAGACCCAAAAGTCTAGGGGGAAAAATCAATGAAGAATACCCAAACTGAGGAAAATCTGGAAGTGAAAAATTTAGCAACTCAAACAGGAAGCCTCACCAAGATAATATAAGAGATGGAGGAAAAAACCTTAGGTATTGAAGACAAAACAGAAGAAATGGATACCCCAGTCAAAGAAACTGTTACTGGGTAAGCTCATTAACTCTTATGTATCTGATTTTTGGTGTAGGGTAGTGAACATCTTTTCCATTGCAACGCAAAATATATTTGCAATTTATATAATAGAGTCTATGGTTATTCATAAAAACCAATATTTTCTTTTTGATGCATTCATTCTGATTTCAAACTGTAAGGAAAATAACATCATGGATTATGTGTTTCTATCCACATAAGGCTATACTCCTGATGCCCATGAATGACTGACATGCATGATCTGTTGTCCAGAGATCAGTTACTAATTTTGAGGAACCTGTCATTAAGTTGAGTTCATGTTCCTAAAACTGGATAATAGAGACTTTAACAAACATAAATCATAGTGCTTTATAAACACTTATGGGGCATGTAACTTAAATACAAAAACTATTTTTTTTGAAACAGGGTTTCTCTGTGTAGCTTTAGTGCCTATTCTGGAACTAGATCTTGTAGACCAGTCTGGCCTCAAAATCACAGAAATCTGCCTGCCTCTGATTCCCGAGTGCTGGGATTAAAGGCATGTGCCACCACTGCCTGGCCTCAAAAACTATTTTTAAACTATGTACCTTTTGGGAAACATGAACCAGGAGGGAAAGAAGATCAACACATTTTTGTCCCAAGAAGCTAATGTTTCTTCACTTTTATCCCATCTTTTATTCCTGGTCAGACACCTTGTCATCCTTCTTAAGATAAAATTTCCAAGAAAAGGCAGAGTATGTGTGTAGCATCTATTCTGTCTTTTAGACCTTTATACAACAGGGAGTAAAGAAGCTCATATTCTCTGTAGAGATGAAGGAATACTTTCTCCACCCTGAGTCACTTTCATTTTATTGAAGACCTAAAGAGACACCAAATCTCAGTGAGTAGGAGGCAGAATCAGTTTACTCTTGAACAGCCACTATTTTTCTACTTCAGAAGTAAATTTTCATTCATGTGCCACTGGTCTTCCAGGCCATCAGGAAATAGTGTCCTTTTTGACTATGAATGTGTCAACACAAAAAGTTTTTACTTCAAAAGAAAATGAGCAGAGTTTATTCTGAAGATAAATATGTGTGGTCATGTTCTAGCAACATAGACTTAGGTGTTCCCAGATTTTTAATTTTACAGAATAAAGAAAGATGTAAACCAAATTATTTGCCAAATACAGTGTTGGTACCACAGATTGCTAGTTTAGGGCAAAGTCCAGCAATTGGTGACAGGTTTTCAACGTTATCTGATGGAATTTTAGCTTTTCCAATGCCAAATGTTATTGGCCTGTTTAAAATATGTTTTAAGGTTTTTATAGTATCAGGATGTCATTTCTTTTATTTAAATGGATTAATGATAGATATTCCAACACAATTTTTCAAGAAAATGAGCAAGATGGAAGCTTTTCTGAACTATCAAGAAACAATAGAAGAAAATAAAACCAGTGAAGTAGGCTGGAGACATCACTGGGAACAACAAAAGCAGAACAGATGTATATTAAAAAAATAAACAATGGTAACTAAAAGCCATAACAACAACAAAAAGAAAACAAACAAGTGACATTTTTTCTATTAGAAAATAAAAATATTTTTGTAAAAACTTGCTACTTTGGAGTTACCATATGAAAAGTCATAAAAAGTTAACATATAAAGACAAAATACAGTGTTAACTTGTAGCACTAGCATATACAAGGCAACATATAAAGCTCTTCTGTTTCTTGCTTATAAAATACTTTATTGTATTCAAAGTCCTTCTTAAAAGTATCTTTCTATAACTCTAATAACTTAATAAAATTAAAAAGAAAAAGATCCTTTTAAAAATTCTAGTCCACAAAGATGTAAGACATCAGAGACAAAAACTTTGTATCTTAGCATTATGTGTACAAGTAACATTAATTTGCTACATATACCACTAATGTGCCGGTATATATGAAATATACACATATCACACCATATTCTGTTTCACAAGGAATAGTATATTTTATTACAAATATAAATATTGAGTTCAGTGATTTAATTAGCATAGAGACAATAGATGTCATGTCTTTTTTCTGAACAATACTTGTTTTATCTAGATAAATTTATAGTGCCCATATACCCAAAATTAGTTACTTAAATTTCTAATCTAATGTCGTAACAATGCATTATTTTTAAGTTTTTAAACATTTCATTGTGTATATATTTTACTTGTATTTATGTGCACTGTATGTGTGTGTCTGATGCCAGAGGAAGTAAGAAGCAGGCGTCACATCTCTTAGGAGTTATGGCTGTGAGATGCATTGTGGGTGCTGAACTTGAAAGGGTAGCGAGTGCTCTTAACTGATGAGCCATTGTGTGCAAATACCCTTATATTCAGGTTTCTCCATTTCTATGATTTATTTTCAAATTTGCATTTTTTAAAGTAAAAGGAAGTTTACAATTTATTGTTTAAATGCACAATACTAGTTGTTTCTCTTGCAAGCTTTCAAGGAATATTTTTAACCCATTTTAATGCACACATACACAGTAAAGGTACATCCATGCAAGGTAAATACACGTTTACCTTGATTGTTCCTTTAATGCACACATACATATACATTTATGTTGATTGTTCCTTTTTGTATTATTTTTTATGTTGTAGGTAACATATTACCTAAATTTAGAAAACGTTTTCAACTAAAGCAATTATTTCCCAATGAAAATCCATCAAGCTATATCTAGAAAAGAAAGCATGCCTTTACCTTACTGTCTAACATTTACCTACATAGGGAAAACTTGTTTAAAAGAGCTGTTTTTAAAGACAAATTTAGGTTCTCATTGCCTTATATAGCACTTTCTTATTTAAATTTACTTTTCAAGTCATTTACCATCAAAAAAAATTTACTTTTCACATGATGCTTTGATATATGTCTGTTAGTATCCAAGGGGACTAGCTGTTCCATTTTGTAAAGTGACAATATAGGACGGTGTGATGACAATTACTGAATGAACAGGACAAGTCAGACATAGCTTTTTTTGAAAAGTCTATACATGGAAAATTAAAATTGGATACAACCCTATTTATGGAACCCTATGAGGAAAAATAAGCACAATGTAAAAAAACATTGTTAAACTTTACTTTCCTCCTGGTTCTAGGATAAATGAAAAAGATATATATTGCATTTTTTATGTAAGTAAATTATTAGTCATGTTTTAACTAATCAATAAATACTGGTGATATACAGACTGCAGCCCTGACACATACCCTATACCCATTGCTCATTTTTGAAAATAATTGTCTACCTTAGTGTGTGCACAATGAATGCAGATGATTAACTTTATAGTGCATATACATACATATTTTTATAGAAATAGCATAATATTCCCATAAGTATTTTACACACGTTTATGTAATTGAGTAAGACGTGCAGAACAACAGTGTTCCAGCTAAATGAAGATAGATATAAAAATATTCACTTTACATTAAGCACATGAAAAATTCTGAAAATATTTCTAGAAATTGAAAGTATTGATTTGTGAGCATGTTGTTTTATATTCAGTAATGGAAGAAAATATGGAGAGGCGAGGAGCAGAGAGATGTAGGAAGGTTATTAAGGTCACAATGTATACAGTTTGCTGTTATTAAAGGGACATCCTGAAGTTGTACCTTTGAAGAAAGTGGTTTGTTTTATCTGCATTTCAGCTAATGAATGCTTCATGGCTTTTGAAAAAATCAAAAACACTTTTCATTATTCACTGACTCTAATAATTAACCCCAGATTTTGTCTTTTCTGTCTCTTCAAGTTGTCTTTTATTGGATTCCTCTTCCAAATGTACTGACCATTCAAGAGGATGAAAAGAATTTATGTATGGAATGCTTTATGAAAGCAGATGAAGTTTTGCCCTATTTGTATATAAAATTTTCAAATGTAAGAAATCTAAAAGAATAGACGAGAAGTCAGGTGGTGGTGGCACACGCCTTTAATCCCAGCACTCCTGAGGCAGATGCAGGTGGATTTCTGTGAGTTTGAGGCCAGCCTGGTAGACAAGGTCTACAAGAGCTAGCTCTAGGACAAATTCCAAAGCTACAGAGAAACCCTGTATCACCCCCCCACACACACACAAAAATGTTCAATATCCATAACCATCAGGGAAACGCAAATAAAAACGATTCTGAGATACCATCTGACACCAGTCAGTATGACTAAGATCAAAAACTCCAATAATAGCTTATGCTGGAGAGAATGTGCAGTAAGGGGAACACTCCTCTACTGCTGGTGGGAATGCAAACTTGTACAACCACTCTAGAAATCAGTATGATGATTTCTCAGAAAATTGGGAATCAACCTACCTCAGGACCCAGCAATATCACTCTTGGGCATATACCCAAAAGATGCTCAATCATACTATAAGGACATTTGTTCAACTATGTTCATAGCAGCATTATTTGTACCCAGAACCTGGAAACAACCTAATGCCCCTTGACTAAAGAATGGATAAAGAAAATGTGACACATATACACGATGGAGTACTACTCAGCAGTAAAAAACAATGACATCTTGAAATTTTCATGCAAATTGATGGAACTAAAAAGAAAACATCCTGCGTGAGGTAAACGAGACCCAGAAAGATGAACATAGTATGTACTCACTCATAAGTGGATACTATCTGTAAAACATGGTCCTAGAGAAGCTAAGTAACAAGGTGAACCCTAAGAAAAACATACATAGATTCATCTATAAAGGGGAAATTGACAAGATTGCCTGACAAAATTGGGAGCATGGGGGTGGGGAAAGATGGGAGAGTGGGAGGAAAAGAGAAGGGGTGAAGGGAATAGGGAGAAAAACTTGAGGGAACTGGATAGTTGAGATGTAGCAAGGACAGAGATAAGAGCAAGGAAAGAGATATTTTGATTGAGGGAGCCATTATGGGGTTAGCAAGAAACCTGACACTAGGGAAATTTCCAGGAATCCAAAAGGATGACCCCAGCTAAGACCCTAAGCAATAGTGGAGAGGGTACCCAAACTGACCTTGCCCTGAGGTTAGATTAATGAACATTTAAATGTCACCATAGAACGTTCATTCAGCCACTGATGAAAACAGAGGCAGAGACCCGCAGTGGAACAATGGGCTGAGCTCCCAAAGTACAGTTGAAGCATGGGAGGAATGAGAACATGAGCAAGGAGGTCAAGATCATGATGGGGATACCCACACTGAAACAGTTTACCTGAGCTAATGGGAGCTCACCAACTGCAACTGGGCAGTTAAGGAACCAGCATATGGCCAAACTAGACCCATTGAATATGGGTGACAGATGTATGCCTGGGGCAGACTGCAGGGCCACTGGCAGTGGCATAGGAATTTTCCTTACTGCTTGCACTGGCTTTTTGGGAACCTATTCTCTTTGAATGGATACTTTGCTCAGCCTAAATATAGTAGGGAGGGCCTTGTACCTTCCCCAAAGCAATGTGCCTTACCTTCCCTGAGTAGTGGATGTAGGGTGGGGTGGGTGGGAACGTGGACAGAATGGGAGGAGGGGAGGGAGTGAGAACTGGGATTCATATGTAAAATGGAAAAAGATAGTTTGTTTTCTTTTTAAAATAATAAAATAAAATAAAAAAGAAAAGTATAAAAGAATAGAAGCATAGAAGAGAATGAACTAGACTATTTGGGGAGAAACAAAATGTTTTTGTATGTTGGATCCTAGAAGAATACCTGAAGGAATAAAGTCAATAATGGCACATACAATGTTATTTGTAAATAAATATATTTATAGTTTTATTTAACACCATAATTTACACCCAGCATTTGGTCATTTATATTTTGTGTTATATAAAGATCCAAATAATTTATATTAATTTTATAGCACAGTTCTATACATTACCACTGATCATTATAATTATGTAATCATGTCTTTACAAAGGGAGGGGCTCACCAAGATCTGCTCTTTTCTCTTGAGTCCTGTGGCCCTTCTCACCAACATCCTGCCCACAACACTGAACCATCCTTGCAATAAATTATACCAATCAAGAGAGTCTTCTTGCTACTATGCCATTTGATATAGTGGGCTATCATAGAAAGGTAATAAAAAGGGACCCACAGAAGTTAAGTTCAGGGTAAGGCTTCTTCTTATTCCACATACATTCAATAAATTTCTATCACTGTGAGACCAACAGATAAGTTTGTTTTCCTGCTTTAAAGGATATAATTTTCCTCTGTCTGTATTATATTCTTTGGTTAGGTAAAGGCCACATGGATTTGTTTCATTTAAAGACATCCTGGTTTCACCATGTGATGATAAGAGGTCACAAATAATCCAATTCATCATTGGGAACAGTCCTGATAAGATGAGGTAACTATGATTTCATTTCCAGTCTATCTCATGCACACAGAATGTGACATAAAAAACACAAAGTTTATAAACAAAGAAACAAATGATATAGATAAGGATGATCAAACAATATTGACTGCCAAGTGGAATATTACATTTTAGTATATTTGCATATACAGATAATCTTTAAATAAATGTATGTTTTTGTAAAAAATACACACAGTAAATAAAAGCAAATACATGCCCATTGAGTCTTCATCAATATTGTGGAAACTGTTTACAAATGCAAAATTATACAGTCTTTAGAATGAAACAATCTCTGTATTACATATTTTGCAAGATAGTTAACAGAAGGAATCATAGAAAAATTTATTTTACTCAATATTTAACATGTCAAAGATCACTGAAGAATTATTCCTGGTCAAATGATTATTTAATTTAGCTTGAAATATGTACTGGTTTAAATAAACCTCCAATGCATGTAGGATTCCACAGGGCCTTAAAAAGAAGAAAATAAAAACAAATGAATGGCAAATGACAAAATGAAATGAAAATTTAAATGAAGATATTAAATGTTTAAACACAAATAAAAATACAGATTGACAAGAAGCTCATCTCTTGGTGATTTTATGTCAAAATTTATTATTAGCATTTACAAAGAATGTTTATTTTAGTAATGTAAAATGAAAGAATGGAAAGTTGACATACATTTTTCCTTTCTTAAAGCAAGTAGAAAATACAGTTTTCTTCAACTTTTTATATATTCTTCCACTGGAAAACAGCCAGAAAATTAGGTAATAGGTAAATAGCACAAGGTTCTATTGAAGACTGTGTATACCACAGCTACTATCTGAGACCTACACACAAAGCTTCAGGATGATTTCCATAGTCTGCAAATACTATAACTCTAAGTTTCAGTCTATCATTTCTTCTGAAACCTCACATGATAGGAAATTAAAGCATTTCATGCTATTTACACATATTAAAACAAGGATATCCATTAAGTAAATATCCATGAAAGAAGTGTAATTTCTAAGATGTATAGAACACTTCACTTATTCCTAAGGACAGTAAAATTGTTGTTAAGAGATCTGGAGAAATACAGAATCAATAAGACTGAGTTATGTACCAATATAAAGGATGTGTGTGTGTGTGCATGTGTGCGCTACATGTCAGGATATAAAATATAACAACATATCAGAATGGCATGAAGTATCACAAACAGTACTGGCAGAGTCTGAAGAAATCTCACAAAAGAGAAACCTTCTTAATTGAGTCCACATCAAGAAATCCTATAAGAAAAGGTTATCAATAACTGAGCACAGGACAGCATGCCTTCATGGAGCAGAGCCTGTGGAACAGTTCCCTATGTGGACAGTGGATGCTATAATAAAATCACATAATCAGGGACTGGAAAATCTGAGCAGTCATTAGTTTGAGAAATTCTGATTTCACCTTGCAAAGTTTACTGAGACATGCAGTGTGTGTGTGTGTGTGTGTGTGTGTGTGTGTGCAGTGTGCCCATATTTTATATGAATAGCATCTTCAAGAGAAACTTGTCTATTGTCTCACAGAATATTGCTCATTACTTGGACATGTAGGCTGATAAGTGTATACTGTAAATGAGGCTGCAAGGCTTGGATGCTTTCAAATTAGTCCTCTGAGGCTATAGCTTCAGTAGACAGAGATGTACTACTGAGTGAAGTATAGAGTAGTTAATTCTCTTTGTCCTTAAAAGAAAGCTCACCGAAGATACAAACCAGATAATTTTTTTTAAAAAAAAAACACTTAAAAATTCACTTTTCAAGGTGTATATAGTACTGTTTGATGGACTGTTAAGCTCAGGAGTGTCACTTAATTTTTACCTCCCTTTCCTGTTTTCTGTGCAAAGTGTATTTCCATGCACTGTCAAAGAACGTTTCCTTGATCTCATTTATAGTATTCTATAGCACTACATTGCTTACTTTCTCACATAAGCATTCCATTATCTCCCTTTTTGAGGTAGGGTACATAAATTAGATATCATAAAATGAGGTAATACATTATAGATTCATAATTTGCTTCAATTTATTAATAATCTAAAGATATCTTTACATGAAAATATTGATATTTCATCTTCTTTCTTGCTCAGTTGGCCATCTATTTGATAATGAACTGGTCTCTTTTAATAACTATTTGTGTTATTTTCCATCATTATCTATGACAAGAAATGCATGTTGTTTGGTATGTATGGAAACATATGTCTTGATAGATTTTATAGATAGCATTGATGGTGTTGGACAAATCACTTTATTACATTCTCAATAATCTCTTCAGCAGGGGGAGTGCATGTGACAAGGATACTTGTTAACAGGATATGCGTTAAAGATACATAAAAATGACTAAAATCCCTTCTCCAATGTCCACCTTTCTTCCATCTTCACCCTCCCACTCCCCCAAGCTCTCCCCAGTCCTTCTCCCTTTTCCTTCCCCCTTTCCCCTCCCCTGCTCCCCTACCTCCCACCTCTATCCCCACCCCCTGGCTTCCAACTTTTGCTTGATGATCTTGTTTGCTTCCAACTTCCAGGAGGTTCTGTGTATGCTTTCTTTGGGTTCACCTAGTTATTCGTCTTCTCTGGGATTGTGAGCTAAGTGCTTAGTGTCCTTTATTTTATAGCTAGGGTCCACTAATGAGTGAGTACATACCATAATCATCTTTCTGGGTTTGGGTTACCTCACTCAGGATAGCGTTTTCTATTTCCATCCATTTGCATATCTACATTAAGAGAATCATTTTAGGGTTGGCAAGATACTTGGCCCTGGGGATCCCAGGTGTCCATGGGCATGTCCCCAGCTAGGTATTCAGGCAGCAGAGGAGAGGGTGCCAGAACTAGCCTTGTACCATAGTCACATTGATGAGTATCTTGATTACCATTATAGAAATTTCATCCGATGGATGGAGATAGAGACAGAGACCCACATTCACATCAGAGCAATGGATTGAGCCCCCAAGGTGCAGGTGAAGAGCAGAAGGTGGGAGAAGATGAGTTAGGAAGTTAGGACCGTGAGGGGCTGGTCCACCTACTGAGACAGTGTGCCTGAACTAATGGGAGCACACC
>PVIU01018068.1:0-40025 GCA_004026605.1 Ondatra zibethicus
GTGGACGAATCCCTTGCGGTTCTGACTTCTGTGTTCATCTTCTCCCTCCTTCTGCTCTTCAACTGGGCCTTGGGAGCTCAGTCCAGTGTTCCAACGTGGGTCTCTGTCTCTATCTCCATCCGTCGCCGGATGAAGATTCTTCTGCTCTTCGACTGGACCTTGGGAGCTCAATCCATTGCTCTGGTGTGAATGTGGGTCTTTGTCTCTATCTCCATCCATCGGACGAAATTTCTATGGATGTGATCAAGATATTCATCAGTGTGACTATGGGACAATGATAGTTCCGGCACCCTCTCCTCTGTCCGGCACTTTCTTTTGGAGATTCTTCACCTTGTTTCCACTGGAGAAACACTCCCCAAATGCAGACGCTGTAAATGCGATAGCTGCCTCATGGGGCAGCGTATCTACACTGCAGGTTGCAGAGATCTAGCAGAAGAAGCTGCTCAGCACTCACTGTTCATTTTCAGTCACTACTGCTCTTGCCTTTCATCCTGGCACTGGGGAGGCGGAGGCAGGCGGGAGAGCCTGAGGCCAGCCTGGGCTACAAAGCGAGTTCCGAGACAGCCAGAGCTGTTACACAGAGAAACTCTGTCTTAAAAACAAAAACAAATAAACAAATCAGAAAAAACAAAACAAAGAGAAAACAAACCGAAAGAAAAAGTATGAGAAACACACACACACACACACACACACCACCACCACCACCACCACCACCATAAAAACACAAAATCAGAAGCCATGATACATAATCAAAAGACCAGTAAGATAAAATAAATGCCCAGATAAAGTACAATGAGACACAGAAACCTCTAAAAATGCCATTGAGTTCCTTTTGTATTGACCATCTACTGCTGGATAGGGGGCCTGCCCTTAAGTGTGATTTGTATTCCTAGGTGACTCCGTTCGAGAAGCTAATTTTTTCTTTGTAAGTAGTTGTCCATTGGTGATAGCCTCTTGGTTAGGAAGGAGAGCTTGTGTCCACCTCCCCTCTCAGTGCTGGGACCTCAGCTGGCTTGGATCTGAGCAGGCCCTGTGCACACTGCCCCAGTCTCTGTGTATCAGTCCTGTTGGTTTAGAGGATTGCTTGCTTTCTCCAGGCCCCCTGGCTCTTATACTCTTTCGACCTCCTCTTCTGCAGGTTCCCTGAACTCTGACGGGAGGAATTGGATGAAGTCCTCCCATTTAGGACTGAGTGTCCCGAGGACTCTTACTCTCTGCACATTGTCCAGTCGTGGGTCTCTGTATTAGTTTCTATCTGCTGCAGGAGGAAGCTTCCCTTATGCTGGCTGAGCAAGGCACTGATTTATGGATATAACAGAATGTCATTAGGGGTCATTTTATTGCTTTGTTCCTTTAGTAGAACAATAGAATTTGGTTTTCCTCCAGGTCCTTGTAAGGCAACACATAGACACAGACATACATACATACATATGTCTATACATACATATAATGACACACATATATGTGCACATCAGTAAATGAATTAAAATGGTAAATATATTATTAATTCATTCTTTTTCCTAAACTGACCCAGAAGATAGTTTTATCTCCTATAAAACACTCATGACATATAATAATCTTATGAAGTGGTAACCACTTTCAAGATATTTTGTAGATTGCTGCTCTTCTCTTGTTCTATTTTCACAGAACCCAAGAAAGAATCTGAGTAAATCAGTTCTGGTGGGAATAATTCATTTTGCCAAATGGATCTCATGGTTTCACAATAAAAAAAATTAATCTATATCCATTCAACATCGCTTTTTTAAAGTGTCTCACTCTGTAGCCGGGCCTGGCTTTGAACTCCGAAGTACCAGGATCGTACCATAGGGCCCAGCTATCTCCAGCAACTTTATTACATTTTCTTTCAATGAATACAGATTTTTATTCACACAGGAGTATGGCTATTTATTAAAGGTTCAAATTGGTACAAATTTAGTATTTTAAGCTCAGATTTTGTCTGAGTCCCCTATCAGAAGGAATGATTACACATAACACAGTGGGGAGCAGAAGGAGCAAACCGCATCCTGGAATATATTAGTATTTTTTAACTGGGTCATGGCATTTAGGCTTGGTTTATTAGCAGCCACTGAGAACCAGATGTGGTACAACAGGGCTTTGAAATGGGCATTGTTCCACTCAAGGACAGCACAACAAGATAGTTTGACAATGTTTAAGATGTTTTACAAATAAAGAGTGTATGTTCTCTATAAAAAATAAAATATGTGTTAACAAGGAAGATGCTCATAAAGGAGACAGATGAAAATTACTGATAGATTTTTCCTGAACCATCTTATTATGTGGTGCCCTTACAGCTTTTATGAAAAGATCTGTTCATTTTTAATTAAAAATTCATACATGTATACAATGTGTCTCTCCCTCTAGCTCCTTGGGTCTCCCACCAATGTATTTCCTATCTCTTCCCCCAAATTTGTGTCTTTAAAAAAATTGCTCAAATGATTTTTATTGTAATGCTCTTGAAAATTAAAAACAGTATTGAGATGAATTTACATAAAACAAAACAAGTTATTTTAAAGCCAGCAGTTCAGCTGTATCTAATATAGTCACAGTATGCTTCAGATACAACTTTTACCTGGTTCTAAATGATGTTCTCCCCTACCAAAACAAAACAAGACAAAACAAGACAAAAACCCTTCTTTTCCAAGTACCAATGTTTTGGAATGATACAGGAAGTGAATTTCATGAGGTTTATAGTCTTTCTAACTATTATTTTAGAATGATTTTACTCAAGAGTCAACGATCTCCGACAATGGTTATGCCTTTGTTTGAGTGTTTACATTCTTGCCAAAAGCTCTTTTAGCTGAGTTGTGCCAACTGGGAGGAGTTTATAAGCAGAAGATTTAGAGCCTCAGATGATGCCATCAGGACAGGAGTCAAACTGGGACACTGATGAAAAGAATTCAGTGCTGTGTCAAGGCTTTGAAGATAGCGCACATTCCTTTGTAAACAGAAAAGCCAACAAAAATGTGGCTAAAGAGTCTGTGGGTTTCTTTATGCACATTTTATTAGAAAAATAATAGGTTTATTTATGCAAATTTGTGGGAAGGAGTGCAGTGACTGGTGTGTCATGTCCACCAACTCAGGGTATAAAAAGTCGAGTGTGGGAGAGATGCTCCATTCACACTTGGGTAACTTGTTCTTCACAGTCTATCCAACTCTCTTTCCACATCTGCCACCATGACTCGCTTTTTCTGCTGTGGAAACTACTTCCCAGGGTATCCTTGCTATGGAACCAACTTCCATGGGACCTACAGAGCCACTCCCCTGAACTGTGTTGTGCCTCTGGGTTCTCCCTTGAACCACGGCTGTGGAACCATCTATAGCTCCCGCAACTTCTGCTATGGTGGTGTTAGTAACTTCCAAAATCCAGGCTGTTGCTATGGCAGCAGCTTCTACAGGCCATGGGGCTCTGGCTCTGGCTTTGGCTACAGCACCTATTGATGGATCAATGGCTCTGATGACTACAGGACCCTCAACCAGTTATCTTCTCAAGGAACAACCTGAAAAGCAATGTCTGTCGTCCAGCGTCCCATGTAATTGGAAGACACAGACAACGTACAGTGGTATTGCCCTTTGGTGATGCTGAACAGGATGCCAGTGCCATCCTGAACCTCATCTACACCTAAGGACAGCAAGACACAGCTTTTTACAAGAGACTGAAATCTAGCAGCTCAGGAGGTAGCTTACTTCCTGGGTTGTTCTGCTCATATATTAACTGCAACAACATAAGCATATTTTTAATTGGAGTGTTTGGACAGGGTCTTACTGTTAGTCTCCCAATAAATCTGTTTCCTTCAGCATGCATACTTTTGTTCTGGTCTTTTATTTTACTGCGTTTTGTTAGTTCTTGGGTTCTTCAACATTTTCAACCTCTAGTGGCTGATTTTAACCAAAGCTTATGGGTGGTTCTGACTGATGATTGCCTTTCTCCTCCAGTAGTGTGCATAGTACCTTCCAGGACTATGAAACCTAACCAGTAGCGGTGAAGCTTCCGGGTCAGTCCCAGATCAATTTCCCCATGTTCAGTGATGCAAGTAAATGGTGTCATCAGTGTTAGGGTCAATACTGGAAGGTAACCAGAAACAATGGCAACAGCCTGTGATATTTGTGGGTCTATAGGTCCTCACTGGCCAAGAACTCCAAAGGAAGTAACCCACTAGTGCAAAAGTGGTATGAACATCAAGGGAGTAAGAGCCGCTTTCTCATTGTATGGGAGCTCCATCCCGCAAGATGAAACTCATACTGGCACTATCATTGGTCCAAAATCTTGGGGGAGAACCTACTATTATTTTACTAAATGGATTTAGTATTAAACTGAATCCTGATGATATTGCTATACCCACTGATCAATGCATCTCTCAACACCCATTAGGGAAGCTTCTACTTGCAGTAGATGGTGAGTAATACAAAGACTTAAAACTGGCAAGGTGCAGAGAATAGAAGACCACAGATTGCTTATACTTAATGCAACATATACACTGAATATCATCTTACCAAGGCTCAGGGACCACTGTGTGGAAGAGGGGACAGAGTGAGTGCAAGAGCCAGAAGCAGGTGATGACTTAAAAAAATGGTGTCATCCAGACACAGCAGGACAGCTAGCTGCAAGCATGAACTCACTGTGGTTGTGACAGCATGCAGAATGCCTGCTCAAGCCCAAGCCAGAAGAGATCTCAGAATGTACATGGGAGTTGGACATAGAATCCTATCCAAGCTGTAAGGATAGTGACAATTGTTAGCTGTTGGGAGAGGAGCTAAGTTTAAAAGTGTAGCCCTGGTCAGTTGACCACACATCAGAGGAAGATAACCCATCTAAGAATATTTGGGAATCTCTCTAACTGGCCTTGAATGATTCAAAAACAAAAACAAAAAAGAACCAAGAAAGGAGAAAAAGTTGGGTGGGTAAGAAAAGGCAAGTGGAGACTCTGGAGGGGTATGAATATGGTTAAAAAACACTGCATGAAATTTTCAAAGAACTAGTGACAATGTGGAAGAGAGAGGAAAATGTCTCAGACTTAATCCAAATACACTATAGTTGTTATATCTCTATGTTCATTAGGAGCATAGAAAAATGTTGTATACTAAAAGAGTAAAAACAAAATGATTTTTTTAATTACTCAATTAATTCAGTTTGGATTCTCTATTCTCCTAGTATCTATAATCTTTGCTTTCATGAGGCCTGAATACCACAGACTGGTGGGTGAATTATAATTAAATGGATTGAGCTAAGAAACTCTGCATTTAGGGAGACCTAAGTTGTTATCAATAAAGTGATGCCAACTGCTAAAATCATGTAGTATATTTTTCAGTTTTCAATAGATGGGTTTTATTTTCTTCAACTTCTTCACCTCTGATTATGAATATACATATACTTTATTTCATATATGCATGCATTAAGAAGCATTGGCTTTGGCTACTGTGTTTAGCATTTTGAGACTATGTAAATGTTCAAGCAGGTAGAGTCTGACTTGGAAGCTTACTGTCTTCAAGAGGACATTCACTTTTTGGCAGACACTCACCATGCCATGACAGTGCTGATTACTAGCCTAAGATCTAGGGACACAGATAAAACACAGTCCTTCCCTTCAGGTGTTCACTATTCAGTATATGAAAGGCATTAGAAGGGTGTTAAACCTACTATTTAATATATAAGTGGCAGTAATAATTTTCTTTAAAAAATCAAGAAAATCAGCTGGGCAGTGGCGGTGCACGCCTTTAATCCCAGCACTCGGGAGGCAGAGGCAGACAGATCTCTGTGAGTTTGAGGCCAGCCTGGTCTACAAGAGCTAGTTCCAGGGCAGGCTCCAAAGCTTCAGAGAAACCCTGTGTCGAAAAACCAAAAAAAAAAAATCAAGAAAATTAATTACTCTACATAGTTTCTATTAAGGCAAGTCCTTTGGAAAAACCAATTGCTTTCTGCCAACCTTCACTGCACACTTGCTGTTCTTAATTTAGTCAGTTATCTGGCACTGTCTCTGGTAGCTCCCTTTCCCCTCAGGACCCAACCCTGTATAATATATATTTATATCTTTAGTGTTCTTCAATCCGGACCAGTTTTTGGCCTTTGTGTTTCTTGGCATCAACCTATTTGAAGACTATGAGCCAAATTTTTTGTTGATGTTCTTGACTTTCTTTCCTATTTATTCATATGGTGCATCTTGCAGAATCATAAAAATGAAGTGGTGTCATTCTCTGCTTCTCACCAGAGCTGTGCTGTGTTTTGTTGGCGCATGCAGTTTCAGCTGATATCAGTTCATCATATATTGATAGGTTTTCTTCAAGTTTCTCTACCATGAAGCTATTTTTCCATTTAGTGGTATAGGAGGTCCTTCTTTCTATGTGTTGCTTTCATTGGTGAATAAAGAAAACTGTCTTGGCCTTTTGATAGGGCAGAAATCAGGTAGGCAGAGTAGACAGAACAGAATGCTGGGAAGAAGGCAGTATAGCAGATGCCATGTTTCTCTTGCCTGAGATGGACACTGGTTAGAAGCTTTCCCGATAAGCCATGACCTCATGGTGAACACAGAGTAATAGAAATGGGTTAGATCAAGAGTGAGAGTTGACTGAGAAGAGGATAGATATAATGGGCCAGGCAGTGTTTAAATGAATACAGTTTCTATGTAATTATTTCAGGGGTTAAGCTAGCCAGGCACCGGGAACACAGCCCGCTCCTCTTACAACAATTTAGAATTAATAATTTCAAGTCTTATTACATTTATTACTTGATATTATATTATAAAATTTCTTTTTTCCCCTTCATTTATTGTGTTTGGTTATTTTTTTAATTTAAATGGATTTTTGACACTGATTCATAGTTTCTTATTTTATCCAACTGCTTATATTAATTAATACTGTTGTTAAATTTGATATTCAAAGTATTCTGGACATGGAGGCTAAACACCATTCATGTTGACTTTTATGTCTTGTGGAAATGGCCCACACCACTCTTGAACTATTTTTCTTCTTTTTGGTTCAACAAACTAGTCCAAAGGATCATCTTGAGCTTTTCTATTCTGTTGTGGATATAGGGATTTCCCCAGAACTCTTGAGTTCCTTCAGTATGGATTAATTTAAAAAGTAAATATCTATGTTGTGTTTCCATTGGTGTGTTGTCATTGTTGGTAGTCTCATTGATAATAAGACTATGTTACAACAATATAATAATAATATGCTACAATAATCATTCTCACAAATGGACATAATCCTATCCTATTTAAAAATGACATGCTCTTAAGATGTACTGGAAGTCTGTATATAGGAACAGAGATCAATGATGAACAGGACTCACTTTAGTGTAAGAAAGACCAACCTTCAGGCTGGAAGGGGTGGTATTTTCCAAACAACAGACTTTAAATCACAGGTCACTAGTGACCCTGTTAATTTCCATTCCCAGTATTCAGGTGGATTTTCTGTTCTACTACCTCGTCTCTTGTTTCTGTTCTAATCCTAGCATTGTTTTAAATATTGTCTCAGAATTTGAAGGGAACATTTGCTTTCTCCTCATCTTTGGGTACTATCTCTCTCTGTCTCTTTTACTCTCTCACCCTCTTTCTGTGTGTCTTTTTTAAATATTTAATATAATTTATTTTTTATATGTGTATGCATGCTAGGGGCTGACAACGTGATACTGGATAACTGATTAGGGGTTGGTCCTCAGAGAAACTGATTCTCCTTCTCTTAGCATCTATTAACTGCCTGTAACTTTTCATCTGGGGTGGAGCCTTGTGAGATTTCCCCCATCCATACTGGAGTATGAGCTGGTGTGTCTTTTCACAGGTCTGGCTTGGGCAACCATATGGTTGATATGTCATGGGTGTAGCTTCTCTGTAATATATAGAAGACATTATCCTGTAGCAGATACTCTGGTTCTTTGTCTCTTAAGATCTTTCTGGTATTCCCTGAGACTTAGGTGCATCAACTTGAGTCGGGTACCCCACAGTCTGTTATTCTCTGCATTTTAACCACCTGTGGATTTCTTTAGTAGTCTCCATCTGCCACCCTGGTTGAAGTTCCACATTTTCCTATTTTTCTCTTCACAGCACCTGTGTCCTACTACACCCTCTCCAGAAGATTTAGTTCCTACATGGTCCCCCTTTACTTTCCTGGTTTCTTTGTTTGCTCCAGGTTATATATTTAAATCTAAAGATTCAGATAAGACCCACACATAAAAGAGAGCACATGATCTTTGTCTTTTTGGGTCTGGATTAACTCAGTACATTAAAAAATACCCAATGCCAGACATGGGAACCCTCTCTTTGAATTGTTGGTGAGAGAACTCTACAAGATTCCAAAATCAATATAGGCATGGTCCTTGGCTTCCCCCTAGAACATAAAGTCAAGCCCTCAATTGCGTTAGATTCTGTCAACTTCAGGAACAGAGCTGGAGAATGAAGCTGGAACAGACCTAGGACCCTCTTCCCTGAGGCTGAGCACTTGTGGTATCTGAAGGTGTCGTGTAAGTGAAGTGCTAAGGGAGAGAAGCTATGCTGCTGTTTCTTCTTTTCTGTTTTCCATCCTTTCCATCATGCAGAAATTTACACCTTCCTGATCGATACTGTCACTGCAATTCTTTCTGGTCAACAATAACATGCATTATATGGTGTGGTTTGAAGCTTATAAATTGTGTGAATAGAATTTTATTTAAATCTGACAAATATTTTGGGACACTGATTTTCTTTTTATTTATTTATTTATTATGTATACATTATTTGTCTGTGTGTATGTCTCCAGGCCAGAAGAGGGCACCAGACCTCATTACAGATGGTTGTGAGCCACCATGTGGTTGCTGGGAATTAAACTCAGGACCTTTGGAAGAACAGGCACTGCTCTTAACCACTGAGCCATCTCTCCAGCCCCTGACACTGGTTTTCTTTGAAGAAATTGTTAGAGACTAATTTGTCCCAATGGGTAAATAGTGAGCAAATGGAAAGCAAGTCTTGAACTAACATACCAGGATGAAGTCTTCTCGTGCCCCACAGGCCTACACTATTAATTAGGAAAGAAAAACCTTACTTATGTACTTGCCAATTGGCACCTAGCTGACATTATTGATATCTTTTCAAGATGGTCACATGCTTGAAAATAATTTGTTTTTATTTAATTAAATAATTATTTAACATCCTCTCTTCACACTCCCTACCCTCACCTTCCTTCTGCCCCTCTCAATCCACCCCTTCTTGTATTCACTCAGAAAGGGGCAATTTAAGTAATTATTCATCTTCATTTTTAATCTCAGTGCCAACCCCTAAAATATTTCACACAAAACTATTTTAATTACAACACTGTTTGGTCAATAGCTTAGACATATTCCTAGTAGCTCTTAAATCTTAAATCAACCCATTTCTACTAATCTGTGTATCACCATGAGGCTGTGGGCAATGGGTAAGGTTCAGGTGTTTGCCTTCTTTGGCAGCTACATGGTATCTCCCTGACTCTGCCTACTTTCTTTCTATATCTCTGTTTAGATTTCCTGGCTGTCTTCAGTCTGCTAAGCCATTGGCCAAAAGAGCTTTATTAATTAACCAATAAAAGCAACACATATACAAAAAGAAATCCCACATCAATAGTTTTAAGGAAAAAGAATAATTGGAGGCACACAAAAGCCCACTCTTTTCTGTAGGCTCAGCTCTATATCCCTTTATTCTAAAATGGGGAGTTTCATAATTCTTTGTTCTCTTATACCCTTTTCTAGAAAATTCCTACAGAGCCTTCAGGTCTTAGTAAACCTCTAGTAAACTTGCCTTGCTCCAGTTTAGAAGTTAGAGCTCAGTTTATTTTTATTTTATTTCATTTAAAAAAGAAAATAAACTATCTTTTTTATTTTACATACCAATTCCAGTTCCCACTCCCTCCCCGCTTCCATTCCCTCTGCATTCCCTCCAGCCCCCATCCACTCCTCAGAAAGGGTAAGGCACATTGCTTTGGGGAAGGTCCAAGGCCCTTCCTACTATATCTAGGCTGAGCAAGGTATCCATCCAAAGAAAATGGGTTCCCAAAAAGCCAATACAAGCAGTAGGAATAAATCCTGGTGTCCTATCAGTGACCTTGTAGTCTGCCCCAGCCATACAACTGTCACCCACATTCAGAGGATCTAGTTTGGTCCCATGATGGTACCTTTCCTGTCTGGCTGGAGTTTGTACCATTAGCTCAGGTAAACTGTTTCAGTGGGTGTCCCCTTCATGGTCTTGACCTCTTTGCTCATACTCTCCCACTCTTCTCCTGGACTCTGGGAGCTCAGTCCAGCACTCTGCTGCGGGTCTCTGCCTCTGTTTCCATCAGTTGCTGGATGAAGGTTCTATGGTGATATTTAAGATATTCATCAATCAGATTACAGAGCAAGGCCAGTTTGGGCAGCCTCTCCACTATTGCTTAGGTTCTTAGCTGGGGTCATCCTTGTGGATTCCTGGGAATTCTAGAGCTCAGTTTATTAATATTATTTCCATTGCACTAAAGCAGTCCACCAGCCACAGGAAAGTACTTTTCCTCAGATGAAGTAGGATGTATTAACTTGTTGCTACAGAAGGAGACCACACAACATAGGATACTGCAGGATGTCTCAATGGGAAGGTGTCTGCAGGGGATTATTATAGAGTTTGGACTTGGACTAGGTTGTCTGGAGGATATTAAATATGGTAGGAGTACCACTTGGATTATAAAATAATTAGTTTTATATTTCTCTTGTAACTACCACAAATTTAGACGCTTAAACCAAAACAAGTTCATTTTCTCACAGCTCTAGAGGTCAGGAGCTAAAAATGGTTCTTCCTGGGCTCAGAGATGAAGTCATTGAAAAGTTAACATTCATTTCCGTGTTCCTTGAAGATGGCAGATTCTTTGATTTTCCATCCAACATTCTCAGCTCACACACCTCCACCCTTCTTCAAAGGGAACTGTAAAGCACTCTGAGATCCTAGCATTGGCTTTTCTATCTTCCTCCTACACTCTCGAAGATTCTTGGTATTCCCTCCAGGGCAACCTAGGCAAGGTGCAATAACCTTCCCACCTCCAGGCCAGCCCATTGCCAACTTTAATCTCTCCTGTGTGATAAGCCTATTTGTAGGTCTTGGGGATTAGAGTCCTGGCTCCCTTGAGAGACTTTTCCTGTGCTTACCTCAGGCACAGGCAGGAAGTGAGCTCGAGCCTGTAATCTGTTGTGCTAATAATTTTTATTTAAGAGACAGAACAAAGCTCACAGCACAGTGATGTCATCAGTTCTCATTGCTGTAGTTAGCACAATGTTCTTGCTTTTCTTTGTCCGCAGGCACGATTACAGAATGGTCCTAGCAAGGTTTGTGTTACCATCTCATTGTGTTACACTGCCCTCCTTGGATCTGGCGTTCTCAAGGTTGTGTATGGGAGGAAAGGGAATGATCACTCCCACTCCCATTGTCTCAGGGTGGCCTTGTCTCATTTGAGTTCTGAAGGTTGTGCATAGAGAGAAGGGAATGAAACTCCCATTCACCTCGTCTCAGAGTGGCCACATTTGATTTGGAGTCTTGAAGGTTGTGCATGGGAAGAAAGGAATGGATGCTCCGTTTTACCAACAGTGTTGCAGGGCTCTTAGTGACTTTTTCCCTCACCAGTGCCTTCATTAACTGACAAGTCTGATTTTCTCAATGTGATGTACACTTTGTAAATTTCACTAGGACAAGCACCATGTTATGTTCATATTCATTTTACACCCTTACTAGATATGTTGAAGCAATTCAATTTATAGTTTTATAGAAAAGGTCAAATCCACTGGTACTTAAAATTTAGTCTAGCGACAAGAAACACAGACATCACACTTGTCTAGTGCAGCATCTTGGGAGCCTCTGCTGTAAAATTGGACTTTCCACCTTAACAAGATGCTTCGATGATTTGTGTGCACATAAAATTTGAACACTGGCTCTGTCTTATTGATTTTCATCCAAAGACAGGAGAGAGAAAGACACATCTCAGTGTTGATTCTTAAAGTACTGGGGAACACATTTCCATGTTTATCAAAAAGAAAATTGTTTTCTCAGAAATTATTTTTATTATACTTTTGTTCTGTTTTTATTGCTATTACAGGAAAAACTAGATCATATTATTCATTTCCATGGAGAGTATAGGAACTGCTTGTAATCAGAGCAGGGGAGCCACGCATTAAATAAAAGAAAACATTTCTTGGTTCTAAGTCTTTCTAGGCAGGAGACTCTTTGGGTATTCTACAAGACCTCTAAGCATATTAAGTATTGTTGTCTCTGAAAATATGCTGTTATTTCTTAGTCAACAATTTCATTTTAGTGCCTTGTCTCTCTGCCTTCTGACATTATCTTTGAGAATGCCATTTGCTCTATTATATACGGTTTATTTTTTCTGCTTTTCTAACCATGTTCCTATCTTGGGAATCTTTTCTCCATGATTACCCTATTATTTTCAGTAGGAAGCTTCTATGTTTAAGGCAATAGGATTCAACTTCAGTAGTATCAAGTGTTTCCTTATGAACAATTCAAAAGTGTGTGTCTGTGTACAGATGTATATGTGTGTACAGGTGTGTACAGGTGTCTGTGTATATAGATAAGTGTATAATGTGCTTGTGTGTGTGTGTGTGTGTGTGTGTGTGTGTACAAGTATGTGGAGTCCATCGGGCAACCTCATTTGCCGATCCTTAGGAGCATTTCTTCCCTTAATTTGTAAGATAGTCTCACTGGAGTTTGTCAGGAAGTTTAGTGGCTATAGAACAAGCTCTGGGGATCCACCTGTTGTGTGCTTCCCCCCGTTTGGTGATGACGAGCACAAATGGCCATGTCCAGATCTTTCACATGGGTTTTGGGGCTAAACTCTGGTCTTCATGCTGGTATGGAAACAGTTTTCTAACCCAACGATTTCTCAACCACAGCAATCTTAATCAGATTACAGAGCAAGGCCAGTTTGGGCAGCCTCTCCACTATTGCTTAGGTTCTTAGCTGGGGTCATCCTTGTGGATTCCTGGGAATTCTAGAGCTCAGTTTATTAATATTATTTCCATTGCACTAAAGCAGTCCACCAGCCACAGGAAAGTACTTTTCCTCAGATGAAGTAGGATGTAAGAGAAACTGTGAGATACTAGTCACAGTCTTAGTTTTTAAAGTTAAATTTTAAATTTATTTTCATAATGCACTTTGTCTGGCACAGGTAAGGAAGGAATGATGCTAGCAGTTGATAGAGCTTGTCATTGCATTTGTTCTTTGCTGAGAATCTGGGCGTTATCTGGAAGACCCTGAGCAGCAGACTCCATATGCTCTCCAGAAGCCAATGAATGATTAATGTAAAGCTCTGCTCAAAAGTGAGCCCATCTTAAAACATTTCAAATAACTTTACCATACTAACTAACTCATTCATTTTCAGTGTCTGGCTTAAGTACCACCTTTATGCTGCAGAAGACCTTAGCTCTTCCAAATCTATCTAAAAGTGAGATAAATATAAAGAGACCGTCTTAACCTACCCCCCCAAAAGCTTGTAGGCCAAAAAGAAAAGCTGTGCCTTCCTTGAAATAGCCTTTTCATGTTTGTGTGAATCACATGTGAGGCTTTTCCCCCGCAGGAGTCAAGGAGCCCATTTCACACCCAGGCATTGTTGTGGCGTTGGGCTATTTCTTAAGAAAACCACACGACTTATACATCAAATAGTAAGCTTTACTAATGAAGCTCTTGCTTGATAATTAACCAACTAGCCTCACCAATGTGGTTAGTTCCCAAAGCGCTGAGGTAGCAAGGTATTGAAATGGTGTCTCAGATTAACACCTAGTTTTGGCCAGCAGATTCTGATCCTATCAATTCAAGTGACACATTTTTGACATGTGGCCCAGTAAGCATAGTTTCATGTAGCACACACACACACACACACACACACACACACACACACACACACACACACACACACACACACACACAGAGAGAGAGAGAGAGAGAGAGAGAGAGAGAGAGAGAGAGAGAGAGAATTTCACATAGTCCAAATTGGCTTTGCACTTGCTGTAAACCAAAGAAATTAACTACAGTCTTCGGATCCTCCTGCTTCCACCTCCCAAATGCTGGGATTACAGGAGTGTGGCGTCATTCCTGATTTGGCAGTATTATTTGGCTTGATGGTACCTTGACATTAGTTCTAGCAACATTTGAGCCAGATAATTCTCACTGAAGAGAGTGGCCCTGCACATTTCAGGAAGGCTTGAAATATCTATAGCTTCTACCCCTTGCATACTAAATAACACACTCCTTTCTCCCAGTCTTGTCAAAAATGCCACTAGACATTGTAAACATACCGAGGAGAGCAAACTTGCTGTAAACCAAACCACCTCTGCTTTTTAAGCTTGGTGTGACTCAATTTCCTTTTAGCCTTCACTATTTTACATTTTCCTAGAGAGGATGTCTTCAGACACCTTACTACAGGGAACCATGACTCGCTCTAGGTATAACCAAATGCCACCTTAATGAGAATCACCCAGTGTCCCATAAGAAGGAGCTTTCTGGTTCTACCCCAGACAGAAACAGAACTGAGAAATATTCATTTCTAAACAGTGAATTGGTAGATGCTCCTGCAAGCTAACATTTTAAAACTATGATTGTGTTCTTACACCATAATATGCATGATATGGTTTCAGCAATTCTTTGTGCTCTTCACATCATTGCTTCCTCTGTTAAAAGAATGGGATGTGGGAGTTCATTATTTGGTCTTCACAGGATCGTAATGAGGTGAGCAAAAGCACATCCCACAGGGACATGCCTAAGTGAGCAGCTTATAACGACATAAGGTTGAATTGAAATCTTGCCTTGTCTTTGACTTAGATGGGAGATTCATACAGTGCATAAAGTGAGAAGTCCCAGGAGGTCAGCTCATCTCATTTTGCAGTTGAGAAACTTGGGCCCTAAAAAGTAATTTGCTTACATTTTCACAGCAAGTGAGTGGCCAACTTAGGCCTAGCCTATTCTTTCACGAGTTAATTCAATTAATATTTACTGAAAACCTGCACTGAGGCCAGTAGAGATCCAGACACAGGGAAATTCATGGTAATTAAAAACATTACTTTTGTTTCCCTGGAAACAAGAAGAGAGATGTTAGGCACACTAGTATTGCTTAAATGTGATAAGCAACTCATGTGTGAGAAAGATGGCGGTCTGACCTGAGACTATCTGTAAAGGTTAGCTGAGGAGGTGGAAAAGTTTATCAAAGAAGTGATTGAAGTGATTGAGTGGGCAGCTGAAGGCTGTAGAGATAAAAATAGTTCCCCATGGAGAAAACACCAAGTGCTGAATCTTGAGTATGAACAGATACATGGTAAGTCTGAAGGACTAAATCACAACACAGGGAATCTACCTTATGCAGACCAGGTGTCTCCAACTCACAGAACCCAGCCTGTCTCCACCGTGGTGAATGAATGCTGGGATTAAAGGCACATATATCCATGTCCTGCTCAAACCCAAGGAGTCTTAAGTAGTAAGAGGTAGAGGTTCTTGTGTAGATGTAATGTTTATTCCAAGACTAGTAAATATTACTAAAATACTTTTTGTATTCTAAGACTGTTCTTAACTTATTTCTTCTGCTTTATTCAAGTATATTTCTTCTCTAACTTGTTAGGAGGTTTTTATTTTCTTAAACATGAAAAGTTGTTGAATACTGTCAGATTTATTTTTTAAGACGGTCAAGTGACTTGAATCTTCACTCTACTAACATTTATTGATTTGTGTAAATGGAAACATTTTATCCTGTGGTTTATGGTGGTTTTATAAAGCCGTTGAACTGAGTTTGCTAGGACTTTACTGAGTAGTTACATACCTGTGCACATTGGTTTATAATTTCCATGGGGTGTGAAACCTTTTTTGTCTTCCCTACCAGGGTAATACTGGCTTTGATAAATGAGTTTGGAAGCGTTCCTTCCTCTTCAGCTTCGGGGAGAGTTTGAGAAGCATTGCTGTCACTTGTTCTTAAATTCAAGAGTGAAATCATCTTTCATATTTTATTTCTTGGGGGAGACATTTTACTATGATTTGCCCTTATTTTTCATTATTGGAGCATTCATGTTCTGCCTTTCTTCCTATTTTTGTTAGGTTGGATGCCATAGGAATTAACCTACTACTTCTAGATTTTCCAATATTTTGACCTATAATTGTTCATAGCAGTTTTTAGGATTCTATATTTCTGTGTTATCAGTTATAATAACTTTTCTTGTATCTCTCATTTTATGTAAATCTTCTTTTTACTGTCTAGACAAAGATCTTTCAGTTTAATCTAATAAAAATTTTGTTGATGTTTATAGATGACTTCATTTACTTATACTCCAATCCTTTCTTCTATCAACTTTGGACTAAGTTTGATTTTCTGATTCATAAACATATGACGTTGATTTGTGTGTGCTTTCTTAATGTAGAGTTTATTTCTATAAACTTTTCTCTTGTTACTCTGTTGCATCCATATTTTTTCATTGTTTCTGATGTCACTCTCAGTGGAAGAGGGTACACTTCATTTCCATTTGTGATTTTTTTCTGTCTTCTTCCATTATCAATTTCTAGTTGTATACCATTGCAGATGGAAAAGACTAATTAATAGAATTTCAGTCATCCAAAGGTTGTTAAGCCTGCTTTGAGTACTAACAGATGATTCACCCCTGAGAATGCCCTGTGTGTGCTTGTGAACAATTTCTATTCTGCTGCTGCTAAATGGAATTCAGTACATGTCTGTTAGTTCATTTGGTCTAAAGAACAGTTCAGATCCAATGGTTCCTTATTGATTTTTCATTCAAATTGTCTGCTCATTGTTGAAATGGAATATTAAGTCTCCTACTGTGATTATATTGCCACTCATCTCCATTTGGATCTGTTAATATTTACTTTATATATTTGAGAGTTTTGTTGTTGTATATAGACATATTAATGATGGCTAAATTTATTGATTCATTTCTTCTTTTTAAACATAGCTGAGCCTCCTTTTATGACACAGTTCTTAGATTAAAGAATGTTTGCTGTAATATAACTGGGGTTCTTTCTGCTCTGCTTTGTTTTCCACCTGCCTGTAAAATCTTCCATCGTCTCCTACTTTTAGTCCAACTGTGTTTTTAAAAGTGAAGAGATTCGTTCCCTGTCTGGTTGGAGTTGGTGAGTTCCCATTAGCTCAGGTAGACTATTTCAGTGGGTGTCCCTATCATGGTCTTGACCTCTTTGCTCATATTCTCACTCCTCCCACTCTTCAACTGGACTTTGAGAGCTCAGCCCAGTGCTCTGCTGCGGGTCTCTACCACTGTTTCCCTCAGTTGTTCGATGAAGGTTCTGTGGTAATATTTAAGATATCTGACTACAGGGAAAGGCCGATTTGGGCATCCTCTCCTCTATTGCTTAGGGTCTTAGCTGGGGTCATCCTTGTGGATTCCTGGGAATTTCTCTAGAGCCAGGTTTCTTGCTAGCCCCAATAATGGCTCCCTCAATCAAATATCTCTTTCTGTGCTCTCATCTCTGTCCTTTTTTCATTTCGGCTATTCCATTCCCTTAGGTTCTCCTTCCCCCTCCCCCTCTCCCCTCCTCTACCCTTCCCACTCTCTCTTCTCCCCCACACCCTGCTCCCAATTTTGTCAGGCAATCTTGTTTATTTCCCTTTTCCGGTAGATCTATGTATGTTTTTCTTAGGGTTCACCTTGTTACTTAGCTTCTCTAGGATCATGAACTATAGGCTCAATATCCTTTGCTTTACAGGTAATTTTCACTTAAGAGTGAGTACATACCATGTCCATCTTTCTGGGTCTGGGTTACCTCACTCAGGTTTTTTTTTTTTTGGTTCCACCCATTTGCATGCAAATTTCAAGATGTCCCTGTTTCCACCCCGCCTCCCCTCACTGAGTAGTACTCTAATGTGTAAATGTGCCACATTCTTTATCCATTCTTCAGTTGAGGAGCTTCTAGGTTGTTTCCAGGTTCTACCTATTAATTATAATGCTGCTATGAAAATAGTTGAACAAATGTCCTTGTAGTATGACTGAGCATCTTTTAGGTATATGCCCAAGAGTGGTATTGCTGGGTCCTGAGGTAGTTTGATTTCCAATTTTCTGAGAAACCGCCATACTGATTTCCAAAGTGGTTGTAGAAGTTTGTATTCCCTCCAGCAATGAAGGAGTGTTCCCCTTACTCCACATCTTTTCAAGCATAAGCTATCATTGGTGTTTTTGATCTTAGCCTTTCTGACTGGTGTAAGATTATATCTCAGAGTTGTTTTGATTTGCATTTCCCTGATAGCTAAGGATTTTGAACATTTCCTTGAATGTCTTTTGGCCATTTGAGATTCTTCTGTAGAGAATTCTCTGTTTAGTTCTGTACCCCATTTTATAATTGAATTATTTCGAATTTTGTTGTCTAATTTCTTGAGTTCTTTATATATTAGAGATCAGTCCTTTGTCTAATGTGGGGTTGGTGAAGATCTTCTCCCATTCAGTATGCTGCCTTTTTGTCTTTTTGACTGTGTCCTTTGCTTTACAGAAGCTTCTCAGTTATAGAAGGTCCCATTAGTCCCTCTGAATATGGGTGACAGTTGCATGGCTGTGGCAGACTGAAGGGCCACTGGCAGTGGCACCAGAATTTATCCCTACTGCTTGTACTGGCTTTTTGGGATCCTATTCTCTTTGGATGGATGCCTTGCTCAGCCTAGATATAGTAGGGAGGGCCTTGGACCTTTCCTGAAACAAGGTGCCCTACCCTCTCTGAGGAGTGGATAGGGGTTTGGGGTGGGAGAGTAGGTGAAGGGAATGGGAGGAGGGGAGGGAGGGGAAACTGGGATTGGTATGTAAAATGAAAATTATAGATTGTTTTCTTTTAAAAAAATAAAAGAAAAGATATTATAAAAAAACTTAAAAGAATAGTGAAGAGATTTTGTTGCCTGGGTCTTGCTTGGTGTTCATTTAGCTTTTCTCTGTCCTTTGACTGAAGTTTAATTTCTTTATATTAAGATACTTGTTACAATTGCCATTTAGGAACTGCTTTCTGGTTGTTTTATAGATTCTTCATTCATTTCTTTTTGTTACCTTATATTTCCCTGCTTTGATTTTTTTCTTCCTCCTTTTTTTCTACAAGTACTATTTCCTATAGGTACTCTTGTGTGAGGAGGATTACATAAAACAATATTTTAACTGACATCAGCTCTTTGATCTTACACTAACGCTTGGCATTTTTCTTCTCTTACTCTTATGTTTTTATGTAAATATTTACAACTTTTCCTATTTCACAACCACTACAAATTATGTGGCTAAAGTCCTTTTTAACGTTTTTGCCTTCTGACCTCTATCTCAGAGTTATAATAATATTACCACACTTGTAATACTAGAGTACTCTGAATTAAACAGTGTGCTGGGTTTTACCAGGTAGTCTTATACTTTCATACATTTTCATATTCATAATTTATATGCTTTGATTTAAGCTGGAAGAACTCGCTTTAGCATTTCTTGTGAGCATTCTTGGCAACAGATCATTTGAAATTATCCAATGGATGAAGGCTGCTAAGGGCACTAAGAAGCAGGTCACTGGGAGCCTCAATCGATTCTGCCAAGTCACTGGTTTGACAGCTGCTGCCTCTTCTTGTTCCCAGATGTTCCCAGATGTCTCCCCAATGATTTGTGAGAGTCAGACTACCACAAGAACTTTGAAAGGCTGTGAAACCTGTGGATTCATTTTGTTTGTTTTCCTGGAATGGGACCCCACATGCTTGGAAGTTGTTTTCCAGTCTTGAGTGCTGCAAGCCTAGGATGTAAGATGGGAAGAAGAAAACGAAGCTGCTGCTTCTACTCTTATTCTTCAGTGTTGGCTTTTCTTTTTTAATTTTAAATATATTTTTTTAATTTTTGAGATCATAACATAGTTACAACATTTACTCCTTTCTTTCTCTCCCCCCAAACCATCCTATAATGCCCTCTCTTGCTCTCTTTCTGGTTCATGGCCATGTTTTCTTCAATTGTTGTTTTATATGTATATGAATATGCACAACCTGTTCAGTCTGTGTAATGTTATGTATTTATATACATTTTCAGGGCTGACATTGGTACTGAATAACCAATTGATGTGCTCTTCGCTGGGGAAGACTGTTTCTCCCATTCTTAGTATTCCTTACTTCCCTGTGGTTCTTTGTGCACCACTGAGGCCTAATGATTTTCTTCCTTCCCTGCTAGAACATCTATAGGTGCTGCCCTTGTTCAGCTCAAGTTTAGGAAGCCATGCTGGTGAGACTTTATGGGTGTAGGTTCTGAAATTGCTAGGAGACACAATCTTACAGCAAGCTCCCTGACCATCTGGCTTTTACAATCTTCTACCCCAGCTTCCAAAATGATTCCCGAGCCATAGGTTCAGGAACTGTGTTGTAGATGTATCACTTGGGCCGAGCTCCACGACTCTGCAGTTTGATTGGTTGCATTTTCCTGTAGTGGTCTCTGTTACAAAGAGAAGTTCCTTTGATGTAGGGTTAGGAGGACACTCAATTCTGGGCGTAATGACAAATATTTAGAATGTAGTTAGAAACTATGCTAGTTTTAGTAAAGGGATGGGTGTTTTAAATCTTTCTACTTCATTTCCCTTAGGGTTTTGGCTCTAATATGTTCCTAAGGCTTCTTAAATAGTCTCCTGATTATTCTAATGCAATTTGTAGGTAGCTAATTTTGGTTGCAGTGTGTGTATATATGCACACATGTTAAAGACAGAGATATTATATTCTACTTTTTATTCTCATGCTACTTGTATTGAAATCTTTTAATGTGTGCATGTGTCTAACATAATAATAAATTTTGTTGTCTAAACATTTGGCTGTGGGTATCAGATTTAAAAAGTAGCTATGTCTTCTTTTAAAAATGTTGTTAGTATGTTTTTATAACCTATTGAATCCAATTCATGCTCCCTATATACTTATCTGTGTGGGGCCATCCACTGGAGCATGGCCAACTGGACAGGGACCAAATCCCTAAAATAATCCTGACTCTCTTTCCCTAGCAACCAATGCCTGTCAATATCTCCTCAGCTAGAGATAGAGACTTTTGAACACCATTTTGCTGGAGTGTTTATTAGCCTCATCTTGTGCAATCAACCAGCTTGACTGCAATGACCCTGTCATATTCAGATGACATTCAAAGCAGTCCTTGCGTCTGACCGCCTTTTCAGCACTGGCCTCCATTAATTCTTTTACATCTGAGAGTCCATTTAACTATTTGTGACTCCTGGAAGGCTCTTCATTACTTTACAACACCTTAGGAAATGCACTTTCAACTATTTCTCTCTCTCTGTTTCTCTCTCGTAATGTTACCTAGATCCTACTGTTTCCTGTATCGGTGTTGACTAGTAAAACACAATTTCAAGATAAAGTTAATGTATTTATTCTTCCAGGATGGTGTTTTGCCAATCAGTCTCCACTAATTTAGGTAGAATTGTGCATTCTTTCCTTTTGCCCTTTTAGAGTAGGACATGTACCATGTATTTCATTGCTGATCATTTCCAGTGTAGTTAATCTTTTCTCACCCATTTTGATCCTTACAATTTCTAGCAACTAACAATTACCTGGAATTCAAGAGATGCATAGTTTATGTCTTTTTAGAATGATTTTTTTCTGAGACAGGATTTCTCTGTAGCTTTGGAACCTGTCCTGGAACTTGCTCTGTAGACCAGGCTGACCTTGAACTCACAGAGATCCACCTGCTTTTGCCTCCCAACTGTTGGGATTAAAGTTATGCGCCATCACCACATGACAGTTTATGCGTTTTAAAAATTATGCTTGCTTATTGAAAGATAAATTTGGTATTCTGCGATGACCACTGCCATATACACTGAAGCGCATCAAGTGGATTGACAAGGCTCCCCAGTGGTAAAGCCTTTACCTAATGTGCAGGATCCTAGGTTTGATACCCAACAGCAGGACAACAGCAAAAATAAAAACATTTCTTTCTAATTGTTTTGTACTTTTAAGGAACTAATATACTGAGTAGAACCATTGCATTGGAAGGTGATGAGACTTGTGCACCTTTGACCTGCTTTTTCTTCTGTAATTTGTGAACATTTCTTTCTCCTTTTTAGAAAAGCAAGGAACAGGTTTCCCCCCCCCCATTTTTATGCTTATTAAACTTTATTTTAAGTCAAAGAAGAGAAATAAAAATGAAATAAAGCTAGTGATTATATATAATTTTAGGAATATCATTAAATGAGAAAAATATCCTGAGCTTTATGCAAATGACTGCTCAGCAATCACTGCTCCAGCATTGTCATTGCACATGTGTTTATGTTTTTCTCTTCCTGAGACCCCTGTATGGTGTGGGTCTTTTGGGGAGGATGTGCAGGGCAGACACTTGAACTGCATTTGTTTTGGATTAGTGCTGACTAGTACAAACTAGTTTGGATGAGTTCAGATTCCTTCTGGGGTTTCCTACAACTCATCAGAAGTCACTGGGAAGTCCAAAGAAATTTCTTTCAGGGTCTTACTAAGGAGTGGTGAAAGAGAAATAAACTTAACTGGGAATAGAAGAATGGATTACTGTGGTTCTCGGCCATTTCTGTATCCAACAAAGCTACTTCTTGAAGAAACAGTGTTCAGGAGTTCTCTTCTCAGCTACTCTGCCACTTCACCTGGGGCATGTGTTGTGAGCATTCATGGCTAAAGGTTCTATGTTGGAATGTATCTCTTCCATGGCATCATGGAAACAGAACAGAGTCTTTTCAGGAAGATAGAGGGAAGAAATTGAAGTGATGGAGCCAGAAGATCATTTATGGGGAAGAAAAATATAGATTTTTGTCAGGCAGCAAAGTAGTAAAAACACAGAATTTGCTACTTTTTCCCCCCTAACATTTGTTGTTTTTGTTGGCATTTAAATTCTTCATGGTGATTTACTCTTGCATTGATTTTGTGTTTATATTGTTTTCCTTTTCACAAGAAAGGCTTTCAGCATGTACAAAGTTCAGGGTGTATGAAACGTGGCTTCTTCTTGAGAATTGTATATTAGAACAAAGCTTTTATATATCCAATTAGGTTAAGCTGCATTTTTTTTAAAAAATGACTTGCTGAGAAACAATATGTTTCCTTGAAGTTCTCTCTTTAGATTATTTTCTGTACAAATTGTGGCTCTTTTTTCTAAACAGGACTTATAGTTGTTTAAAAAGATAGCAAATTAAATTCTTTATTCACCATTATTACTCATGTGCTCATCACTGTTCAATAAAGCTGCATGTTACACCATCAAGGGCCAAAACCAACATGTGTCAGATTGGGTAGGTGTGTGGTGTGGGGGAGGAATTTATTTAATCAGGCTTTTATAATTGAACCTTGGCATTGATTCAAATATTTTTCTTATTAAATGATGTATTTTTGTTTAATTCTTTTCTTAATGTTATCTACATTTTTGTTATTAAATGTAGCAATATGATACAGGTTACAGTATAATATAACTCATTCTAAGGACTTTAGGAAATGCTTTTCTGTCTAATATCTTTACACTTAGGAATGAAACTAATTGTGCAGGGTGGTGGGGCAACTCTGTAGGTGTTTTCAAAATTGCCTCTGCTGTAATTAAACAATTAGTGTTTAGAACACTGGCACAGCTTTGAGGTTCTCTAAGAGTCCCACTTTGTCCTTGGAATGAATGTATGCCCCCTTCCTGTTGGCAGAGTAAAGTCACTTCTGGGATGTTAAGTGAAGTCTGGGGCTTGGCATATAACGCATGTCTGTCTGTTTTGTACCTTCTAGGTTGACTCTGTTCTGTTTTATATTTCATGCAATGTGCCCTCCTCATCTGTGTGCTTTCTTTAATCTCCATATAAAGCTCCATGAAGGGAAATCTCCATGCAAACATTGAAGAATGGTTTATCAGGTCATATACAGTCCAAGACATTTTAGATAAATCTGCTCCTGCCTCCAGTTTTTATTTGTAGACTAAATCTCTATTTAAAGGGGAATGGTGTAGGCTCCCTGTACTAGGGTACATAATCATTCAAAATTGAAGCAATAGTGACTTAGTATCATCACTTGATCCTTCATAAAATCATCATATTTTTCAGGTAAAATGCTTTTATTGGATCTAATAGAAAAATACTCTTTGTTTTGGGACAAAAATTTCCATATTTTTTCTATTTTTGCCAAGTTATTACTTTTAATATTTACCCAAAACAGTGTATCAAATCAACAAATCATACTGGTTTGACATTTGGTATTAGGATTAATCAACAAATCACACTTTGATGTTATCAATTTTTATTTGCAGAGGTGGTATAGTTAGATATGTGTTGCTAGATATAATTCTGATGGGATCTATAAAATTAACTTTTCTGCAGTTTAGTTTTTTACACAAATTAGCTTAGGTATGGATGAGAGAAGGTCTGTGATGAGTGCCTAACACACGAGACAGAGAGAGAGAGACAGAGACAGAGAGACAGAGACAGAGAGACAGAGACAGAGACAGAGAGACAGACAGAATTCTTCAAGACAGAAAATGCTAAGAGATTCATTGATTTTGAGACAAACTCATAACTTATTACTTGAGCTCAAGTATCCAACATGTCTCTACTGAAAACAAACCCTGGCTGTGTAAGTTCAGAGCACAAGATTACCACATTAGAGCTAACAGCATTGGAATCTTTCTCGGCGTTACAAAGCCTGCTTACTGAAATTATATATAGGGTCTGTAAGACCAAGCACTTTGAAGTTCGGCAATAACCCCTTTTTGGAAGGCACATAATTTGTTTGATGGAATCGTCTCCTTGCATTATATCACACAAAAGCTTTCTTAAAGACTCTTAGGCAAGAGCACCGCGAATTAACGAGCTTTGTGTAGTGCAAATTGGTGTCAAGAATGAAAATGAAGGCCCTGTGTTTTCTTAAGCCACACCCCTCTGTCAGGGTATATAAAGACGGTATGAGACTGCAGAACCCATCACACTCACTCCCCTCCTAACTAAGCCTTCCACTCCTCACATCATGTACTACACCGACTTTGAGGGCTCTGTCTTCCCAGGGTGCTACTGGGGCAGCTATGGCTACCCCCTGGGGTACAGCGTTGGCTGCGGCTATGGCAGCACCTACTCTCCAGTGGGCTATGGCCTTGGCTATGGCTACAATGGCTGTGGGGCTTACAGAAGATACTGGCCATATGCTCTCTACTGACGTGCTGTGATCTCCTGGTGTAGATTCATCTCTTCGTGAAGGCTGAGTGGCACCTCCAGGTTCCAGCTTTACCCTCTTCTTCTTTCATCCTCACTCGCTCATCAACCTCCTCCCAGAAGCTGATTTTCAGATCTTACAACTGAATCTCAAACAAAGGAACTGAAACTCTAGACAATGCCTCAAGCTGCCTTCTCTGGATGCTGTTTATTGGGACTTTTTCAGAAGCAACCATCGTGACATGTATTTGCTTTTGAATTTCTCAAGACTCTCTTGATGCCCTGTCATGGTGAAGTTGTGGATGTGTCTGTCAAATTCTCAATAAATTTGTCTCAGCTTGAATAATGATATCCTTGAGTGGAGTTTTCTTGGTATGTGCATATTTTCTGATGCATTGAGTGGGGGAAGGAAGCAGGTTTATTTTTAATCTCTTAGCCTTAGGAGTTGTGAAGAGGCAAATAATCTTTGATCCTGTGTGATAAATTGGTAAAAGGGCGGTTACTGATCCTGGAAAAAGTTGCTTATCTGAGCCTTCCCCATGTCGTGAATTATTGTGGCATGGAAGGTGGACTGAAAGAAGGATTTTTATGGGTCTCACATCTCTCATGTCAAGGATGCGCCTGGTGTTCTCTGGCATACCTCTCCCATCTCACTATTCCTGCCTGTCCTGAAGAAAACCAACAGAGGAGCAACTTCCACAACTATTCTGTGTTAGCGTAGATGAAACTCACTGTGATCTCTCTCCCAGGGAATAATGATTGCAGAATTTAGCACTATGTCCTCCCTTTAAGGACTCTGGAGCATTAAGTAATAGAGAAGGTACACACATCCTTCGGGAGTCTGAGATTTTGTTAAGTGAAGTGATAAATCCACTGTATCAAATCATCTTAGATGTTTACTTTATAGCTTAGAGGCACACAGGTTAGAGACAACGATGGGAAGCTTCTTAATCTTCGAAGAATCAATACCAGGTAGTGAGCTCCACTATTAAAAGATATGAGCTATAACAAATGAGTATCTGTGGAGATATATCAGCCTTTCTTTCTATTCCGTGTGAGAAGAGAGCAATAGGTCTTTTATAAGACATGTCGACAATGTCTCAATCCTGTTACAAACATTTTGTGTGTGGCACAAATATTCTCAGCAATGGGTGATTTGGCTGAGTTCTGCATTTTTACTGAATATCTGCAGATGGTTTTACTGACATCACTCACCAAAACATGTAAAGACTGGAGAGGATCACTTCAGAAGAGAATTTTCTCCCCCACATTTCATCCCATGGATGCCTGTCAGAAAACAATGTCAAGAGTAGCTAATAGTGTATTGTTTTCTTTTTAACAACAATGGGCATTATCACAGCCAATGCAACCTCCAGTTCATTATAGTAGCCACAGTGTTAACTCATGCTTAGAACTATGAACTAGGTAAACCCACAGGCTAGAATACAATAGGTAAAGAGAGAGTAGGAAAATAGATCAGCTAGTTGGAATGAGAAAATGTACTGATTTGGGATGATGACTGACTACTGTAAGGTCTTGGGTTTCAGCAGATACCAGGGAGCCTCTAATCCAGTGTTTCTGAATCAGAAGTATACAGGGGGAGTGGTCTGCATAGCTGATGTGAACTATAAATGCCTCACCCCGGGCATTCTGACTTGGTGCACATCTGGGTAAGGTCCAGGGATTCTGAAGCTTTTAGTTAGTGTCTTAGGTATTGTACAGGGGACTTGATACCCGCAATTTAAGAAATTTAAGAAATACTGTTTTGGGACTACTCTACACACATACACACACACAAATGCACAATGCACACACACAAGTACACAAGTATATACACACAAATATATAAACACATAAATACAATATCACCTATCATCCCTCTCTCTATATATATCTCTATGTATGTATGTATCTATCATCTATCTATCTATCTATCTATCTATCTATCTATCTATCTATCTATCTATCTATCATCTATCTGTCCATATATTCTATCATCTATCTAACATCAATATGTCTGCCTGTTTGTCTGTCAGTCTATCTGTCTATCACCTATCCATCATCCATCTGTCTTTTGGTCTACCCATCTATTTATCATCTTTTCCTCATTCCAGTGCATTATTTTTCTTCTTCTTCCCACCTTATCATGTCAAACAGAACAAAGCTTGCTCCTCAAAGGGAATAAGAAATAGTTTTTTTTCCTTAAAAAGTAGGAGTGACTGTGGCCTGAAAACAGATTCATGCTGCCCCAAAATAACATATTTCAACATAGGAAAAGTTTCATGAAGCTTTTTACCTGAAGGATAAAGAAGAAAGTCATAAATCAAGGCATGTTTTGAATCCATTGCAGGGGGATATCAGGGAGGTGGTTTATAGCAGAGTGGGGAAAACTCTGCTGTCAGTTTCATATGCTATCTGGGAGCATCTTTAGCTTTGGGGATGATGGAAACTAGTGATCTACTAAAGATGCCCTCCAAAGGTTTAATGTGATAGTCAGAGTGATGTCAGATCGGACCCAGAACTGGACAATCAGTGGCTATTGAGGGGACTAAGGGTACTTTGGCTTTGAACCTGCAACTCTTTCTCTCTCTCTGATCATGGCGTTCTCATCAGCTAATCAGAAAACAGGTGCAACTTCAGTGATTCTTCTGGGAGCATCAAGTTCGGGGTCATCTGTAAAACTGAGCACTTCCTACCAACCACATCCAGCAAGACAAAGGCAGAGGAAGAAAGACTGCCACACCCAGGAAGTGCAGTGAATGCATTGTGCCACATGTGTGATGGGCCTTTCAATCATAGTTCATAGGTGGCTGTTGAGATGCTTCAAACTGGTGATTCTTTCTGGATAGCATGTCTACAAGTGTCCAAAAAAGAATTGTATATCAAAAATCAATAAAATAATAAAAAAGAATTGATTATCAGAAATTCAGTAGACTAGTGTTTTGGAGTCAGATGCCATGATATGCTATATTACTAAAATATTTTTGTGTTCTCATTTTGTTATGCAATAGGAATATGTTCTACACTATTTGAAGTACTTTCTTTTCAGCTCTAAGGATGGATCACAGGTCCCCGGGGATACAAGACAAGGGCACTCCCACAGTGACACACTTATGGGTCACAGTCAGCAATCTTTTTAAGACTGAATTTTCCTTGGACCACTTGTGGATTTTTAAAAAGTACACCTAAGAAGAGATAACACTTGGGAAATCTAATGAGAAAAAAAAAAAACTTCAAGGGTGTCTGAGAATCTGAATTGAAAATATTCAAGTAATTTATGCTACCAGTTCAGAAAAATTATAGACTTGCATTCAAATCTTTTCATTTCTTACCCTTTTCAGGTTCTTCTGTCAAGTGAAAATGTAGGAACAACAGTGATTCGCCTATACTCATAGAAACATTATATGGTGTGGGAAGTCCTTCTGTATTGCTTTTATTGGTTATTGAAGAAAGAAGCTGCTTTGGCCTGCAGCAGGGTAGAATAAAGCTAGGTGGGGAAAACTGAACTGAATTCTGGGAGAAAGAAAGCAGAGTCAAAGAAACGCCATGTAGCCACCAGAGGAGAAAGACACTGGCTGCCAGCTGGAACCTTGTTTGTTGGCCACGAGCCTTGTGGTAAAATATAAAATAATAACAAATGAATTAATTTAAGATGTAAGAGCTAGCTGGAACTATGCATAAGCTAATAGGCCAAGCAGTGTTTTAATTAATACAGCTTCTGTGTGCTTATTTCGGGTCTAGGCAGCTGGGAAACAAATGAGCAGCTTCCCTCAACAATCATAAAATAACAGCAATAGGATTACCTTATAATTTGATCAGTGAACATAGAAAAGACAGTAAGTATCTGTTTGCTAACATCTTATAAGTCCTCCTGAATCCATAATCATTGGTGGGTTGCAAGCCTCATGCCATGTGTAGTTTATGATATAGAGTCTTCTCTTAAAGTCACACAAATTGACTTTTCTTTCATAGCTTAACATTTGGGTCTTTTAAATTATTGTATAACCATAGTACATGTAGTTGAGATTTCCCTGCTGGATGAAGGTTATAGAACTGGAAAATATTACTTTTTTTGACTATTGAAATCCTCTTATTTTCAGAAGACTATCTATCTATCATCTATCTCTCTGTATATATAGAGAGAAAGAAAGAGAGAGATAGAAAGAGAGACAGAGAGAGAGAGAGAGACTCCTTGGATGAATGAATTCTGGTATTTTAGAATTCTCCGATGAGTTATAAGCTGAAGAACTGCATTCTTCAGTCCTCTCCTAAATCTCAAGCAGTGTGATTTCCACTCCTTTATGTTTTTTTTAAACTGACTTCTTCTCACAGTCACCTTCTCTTCATACAAGGAGAGGCTTTTGAATGCTTCAAGTTTCTTTAGAAGTTATTTTAACATATCCACAATCTACATATCAAAAACATTGTCCATGTCTTTGATTATCTGTAACTCATTTTTAGGCTTTCTATCCATCTCAGAAAGCTCCTCCACATTGGTTATGAGACTGAAACTCCTTGAACACTTAGCAGGGCTAACGTATCAGTGAAAACTGAGTATGAGAATGTTAATATCTGTTTACACACCTGAGTTCACTCTGGTGTTCTAATGTCCCTATGAATCTGCTGAGCTCATTTTAACAGCAATATCTGCTCTTCTGCGTCTCAACAAACATTTCCCAAGTGGTGTCTAAAGGTTGTCTTGAAAGTATGTATCATTTATACTTCTCACAAAGTTGAAAAAATATTCTCTAAGTGGCATTCTGTGACTAGTATATCTGGTCATACTGACCTATAAATGTGTTTCCTACAAAACAAGACAGTCAGGATTCTGAAGACAGCAGGATCTGTTGACGTAAGGCATCCCATAACCACATTTCATTGTTCATACATATAAGAAAAACAATAAAATGATTTTTCCCTCCCACTCATTTTACTCTGCTTGCATTTTCACCTTTCATGGTATAGTTTTGTTGTCAAGTTTCTTAATTCTTAGAGAACCAGAGGACTCAAACTTGCAAGGCAGCTTCTGTTTCTAATTGGGTGTGTGAGCAGTTTCTCAGTACAGAAGTCAAGGGAGATCCTCTACATCCCAGGGAAACTCACAGTCACAGAATTCATCCTTCTCAAAGACTGTGAATTCCTTTCACCCTTTCGTTGTTATTTTCTTTTTGCTGTCACCAAATAATACCTAAGGAAGATGATCAAACACTTTATGAAATCAAGTTCTCTTTACTCAATAAAAGTGGCCAAACTATGAATACTTGCATAACTTGCCTTTTACCTCTGTGATAAAATATCAGGCACAAGCAACATTAGGGTGGAGACGTTTGTTTTGGCTCCAGGTTTCAGGGGACATAGTACATCATGGGGTTGGGGGAGGCATGGCACCAGGGTTCCATTTTTAGTAAGGAGAGCACAGATCAGCAGCCATTTACATATTAGCAGCAGCAGCAGCAGCAGCAGCAGAAGAAGAAGAAGAAGAAGAAGAAGAAGAAGAAGAAGAAGAAGAAGAAGAAGAAGAAGAAGAAGAAGAAGAGGAGGAGGAGGAGGAGGAGGAGGAGGAGGAGGAGGAGGAGAAGAAGAAGAAGAAGAAGAAGAAGAAGAAGAAGAAGAAGAAGAAGAAGAAGAAGAAGAAGAAGAAGAAGAAGAAGAAGAAGAAGAAGAAGAAGGAGCATAAAAAAGGTTCAGAAGTGGGTTAAAACGTTCAGCAATGTGACCTTCCTGGACCATTCCTGCTCTCTTGGCTGCAGTTTCCAAGGTGCCATAACCTCTCAAAAACAATGTCATAGTGTGGGTACCAGGTTCAAACACAGGAGCCTGAGAAGAACATTTCGCACTCAGACCCTAACAATCTCAAACTGGAAGAATGAATGTACGACATTTAAATTAGATATTTTTTCTCAAGTGCAATTATTTTCTCATCTAAAGAAGATTTCTCTTTTTCTTTATCCATTCTTCATTTGAGGGGGAGTATTACTCAGCTGCAAAAAAACAATGGCATCATGAACTTTGCAGGCAAATGGATGAAACTAGAAAAAAAAAACATCCTGATTGAGGTAACCCTGACTCAGAAAGACAAACATGGTATGTACTCACTCACAAGCGGGTATTTGATGTAAAGCAAAGGACAACCAGACTACAGTCCACAGCTTCAGAGAAGCTAGTTAGAAGGAGGACCCCAAGAGGGACCCATGGACCACTGAGGGAAGGGAGATTAGATGAGATCTCCTGGGTAAACTGGGGCCAAGGCAGGAGGGGGCAGTAGAGTAGAGGGGATGGGAGATGAGAACATGAGGGAATAGGATGGTCAAGTGGGGAGAGCAATGAAAGAGAGATCTTGATCTAGAGAGTTACCTTAGGGTAGGGAGAAATCTGGTGCTAGGGAAATTCCTGAGAATTCACAAGGATGACCCCAAGTAAGACTCCTAGAAATAGTGGAGCGGGAGCCCAAACTGGCCTTCCTCTATAATCAGATTGGTGAATACCCCAACTATCATCATAGAGCCTTCATCCAACAACTGACAGAACCAGATGCAGAGATCCTCAACCAAGCACCAGGCCAAGTTCTGGGAATCCAACTGAAGAGAGGGAGGAGGGAATATATGAGCCAGGGAGGTTAAGATCATGATGGAGAAATCCACAAAGACAGCTAATCCAAACTCGTGGAAACTCATGAACTCTAGACTGACACCTGTGGAGCCTTCATGGGGTCAAACTAGGTTCTCTATATATGGGAGACAGAGGTCAAGCTTGGACTATGTAAGGGGCCTCTGGTGGGAGGCAGGATATATCCTTGGTGCATGAGCTAGTTTATTGGAGCCCATTCCATATGGTGGGATGCCATGCTCAGCCTTAATGCATGGGGGAGGGGCTTGGCCCTGCCCCAACTTAATGTGCCAGACTTGAATTCCTATGGGAGCTCTTACCTGTTGGGAGTAGTGGGCGAGGGGGGGGGATGGAAGTAGGGGGCAGGGGGAGAACTGTGGATGGAATGCAAAATGAAATTAAAAAATAAATTAAAATAAAAAAGTTTTCTTCTTGTACTTTTGAAAACTTCAAAAAAAGTGAATTTGAAACTGGAAATACTTCATCCTTAATGTGATTCTGATATTTGATTTTCCAGAATCTCCTTTTACCAGATGGAACCCTTCTCAGAGATTCAAACTATGATTGATTTTAAATAATGAACATGTTCTGAGGGCATGTATGAAAATAAATTATACTTTGAAAACATCTAACCATCCAACAGTCCATCCATCCATCCATCCATCCATCCATCCATCCATCCATCCATCCATCCATCCATCCATATATCCACCTACTCAACCAGCCAAACAACCATCCAACTTGCCAGTTTTTGAATGAAGATTTGTATATATCCTCAGTGTAACCTAGTTACATTTGAGCTGAATGCTTGATTAGAACAAGTCTTTATACTGTTGATTTCTTATGAGTCTGCTAATCTTTACTTTAAATGTTTTCAACATTATTTCAAGATTGAAAATAAGCAGGAAAGAGGCAAGAGAACTAAGATTTAATTGATGTCTAGGTTTGTAGCAGGACATTATTCCTCTTTATAATCCCAGATGGTTGGTTTCATTCTAGGTTTTGTGGTTCTAATTTCACTCACATATATTGAAATCGAGAGCACCCTAATGGCACACTCGGAGTCTCACAGATTTGGGGTGGCAGAGTGGGACTTGCTGTTGGAATGTGTTTATTGGAAACGGTTTCCCCTGTCTCCTTATGAATGAGAATAGACTTCCACTGCTTTCAAAAGAATTGAAAACTGTTAGCCACGAAGGTATCTCACCTGTCTCAGTCACCATTGCATTCTTAAAATACAGCACCCCACCTTCATGCATTATATTAGGACTTTAGTAAAAATAATACTAATGGGAAGTGAAGGTATTTTTAAATCTCTAGTCACGGTAATGACATTGTAAAAATATCAAACCTGGAAATGATACTATTTAACTATTTTTTTGTGGCATCCAAGAATAATCCTATGAGTGCACAGACTGAGCTCCAAGCATCTTTCTGACAGTGCAGAGATGATTGCAGATGACATTTCTTCAGAGTTCACTGAGAGGCTGTAGCAAAATCATTTCATGCCCCTCCCCCAGGCTCTTTCTGAGACATTCATTTAACTGTCCCTCAGAATTTCGGAAACATCAAGTAGAGAGTATTTTTTCTGTACTTTCTTCATAAATGTCAAAAATGATTTCCTGCCCTGCCTTAGAATGCTAAGATGAGTAAGCGCTCCAAAGTTGCACAGTTCAGAAACAGAACAGCAGCCAGGAGGAAAGGGAGGCTTCCTGGGTATCACGGCTTTCTTGGTTGCTTTGGATTTTTGCTTTTTTGTCATGGTTTATAATGCAATGAGATAGACCACTTTGCTAAACATTATGCTGTTTCCACACTAGTCCTAAAATCAGAATTTCAATGTAATTCATCTATCACCTTCCACATATTTAATCTGTTTCTGTAGCTGTTCTTCCATTGTGTCTACTCCATGTTTTCTAACTATGACATGAGGATGCATTTACTTGTGGGCTTGTCAGCTTTGCCTTGGCTTCTCATTTGAAAAATGTTTGCTGGGTTGCACAGTCTTTGATGTCTACCTCTCAAATCCCTGTAGAGAATTCCTGAAACATGAGGGCATTCAATAAATTCCTGGGGACCAAAACAAGGTTTGGAATTGCAGATGTCATATTTTCTTGTTGTTGAGAAGTCAGATAATTGGGGGATTGAATTTGGAGTCTGGTTTGATGGGACACTTTGAAGACACTAAAGTACCTTCTCATTATAAGAACAAAACCCATAAAGGAGAATCTCTCATTGACTAGCAGCCAGGGTAGCTCAAACTTCTTTCATGAATAATGAGGATATATTTCCTTCCTTCAATGAGACCTAGGAAATTAATGAGAATACCATTTTCCTTGATCTAAAGAATGCATGGTACATGTCAAAAAGAAGTGAATTAAGTACGTCATGTAGGACTATTAGTAATAGCTAAGAAATGAAATTAACTTACGTGTACACCAATGGGTAGGAGAATTAAAAGCGTGGTGTACATATAAAAGTCTAACACCATCCAGCTGTAAAAAGAAGAAATTCTATTTTTCCAGCAATAGAAAAGAGAATGGAAGACTTTGCATTAACTGAAGTAAGCCAAGCACAGAATGATAAGGATGACATGATTTCATTCATATGTGAAATCTAAAAGAGTCGGCCTCAGAGATAGAAGAAGTAGATTGCTGGTTACCAGAAATAGGTGGGATGTAGCGAGGAGGGAGGGATGGGAAAATATTCACCCATAGGTGGTAAGCTTAATAAGTTTGGAACTGATTACATAGTAGAGTGCTTATAGATATATGTCAACAGAGATTTCAAAGAAGGGATTTTGAGTGTTATAACTGCAAAGATGTGACACCCATGTGAAGGACATAGGCATGCTTGTCTTGATTTAAACCTCTCATTATTTTGATAAATATGTCCATCACATACTTATGGGTATGCTTAGCTCTTATATATCAATTTAAAAAGGAATGGAGAAGATACGTTTCTAATCACAGGCTCTGTTGAAGTTATATGGGAGTCTCAAGGGAGAAGGGACCACATTTTATGATACAGCCATGGACCTACCATAGTGGTCAAATCCTTTCCCCCTGGGTAACGTGATACCTTCCATGAGAGGTGCTATTGGGGAGGTTACAAAGTCCTGGGGCACCATCCAGCTGAGGGTGGGGGAAGTGCCTCTTTCTTTCAGGCTTCCAATGTAGAAGATTGACCAAAAAGGTTTTTCTAATTGCTTTGTATAGCTTAGATCTTGGCACTTCTGGGATATTCTGTTTTTTTTTTTTTTGTGTCCAGTCTGGTGATGTTTTCCTGGAGACCAAAGATGCTGCTTGATCAAATGCAGCTTCTGCTTAGATGTTTGGCAACTCATCTGAGATATGAACCTTACTCTTTCCGCCTGCAGACTTTCCCAGAGGGTTCTCATCTGAGCTGTGTTCAGTTCTAACACATTTGTCAGTGCTTACATCTTGACCTTATGTATTATTTGTTTTTCTCAAAAACTACCCTGAGTGGACATGAGATATGTTATTCTATTTTTTTGTTTAAATATATTTATAATGCTGATAATTTCAGTTACTTACTCTTTAAACACCATAAAACATAAAATATCAAGATGATAGTTCACATAGACTAATAAAATGAAGACTGGACTTTAGGATTGCTGAAAGACATTAGTTCTAATATATGGGATAACTAAAAGGAAGATTCAGATTTATTTGATTTATACATTAACATTAAAACAATAAATAATAAAAACAATTGGATTGATATCTGAAATAAAAATTATTCTACCTACTGAAATGTATAGCATATACAGATCAGTTTAAAATTCACTAAAATATGATTTAATATATTAACACATGCTGCTATGTATGCTTATTTTTCTCTGATTCACTTTTTAATTCGAACTTTATTTTTTGAGCATTTTATAAATGTGTATTGTATTTTCATCATTTCCAGTCCCCCCTCTGCCACTTTTTTCTCGATTGCCCTCACTACCTCTCACATGTATGACCTCTTCTTTAGGTAATTACACACATGAACACATGCATGTGCACGTGCACTCACATCCCATTTGAGTGCATTTAGTATTGCTTGTATACCTGTGTGTTTAGAGCTGACCACTTGAGATTAGGTTATCTGTCAGGGTGCTTGTCTGGGGAAAAAACTGATTTTCTCTTTCTCAGCAGCCATTGATTGCCTGCGGCTCTCCATCAAGTGTAGGGCAGGTTTTCATGGTGTGAGCTCAGGACCAGCAGCATTAATGGCAATTTGAAAGTTTCTAGAAAGACAGTCTCCCCATGGCTTCCTTTCTTCTTTACCCCAAGATGAGTAGAGTTAGTAATATGTGATTTAAAATAAAAAACATTCATCACTAAGGAATACTAATTGTGTCATGCCAGAAAAATACAGTGCAGAACAGGAAGTAAATTGGTTTATCATACCAATTAGTTTTATATCAAATAGTTTTAGTTTGTGATTTCATGCTATATTTGGGATGAGAAGAAAAGACCCTTAGCCTGCATTTATACTACTTCCTATGAGCTCATCATGCTTTCTTCTGCCCTCCATTGTGACGTCACCGCGCATTCGGCTATGATCTAAGAGCGTCACAAAACCTCATGAGTTAGGCAAGCCTGTTACCCATGATTATACCTCTGCACCTAGACAATGGCAAGGTGTCATGGGTGAAGATCAGAAACTTAACAGAGTGCGCAGGTCCAGCTTCCCATCCGCCTTTCCCCACTGTGGTCTTTGTGCATTGCATACAGATCAAGTTACACTGGCATGAGTGACAAAGCCAGGAATACAGCAGGTGCATGCAAATTTGGGAATTATTCTTGAGCATTTTACGCTACTTCTGAAAAGAACAAGAAACTCTCCAGAGAATTTTCAATTTTTTATAATCTAAATTTATTTTATTTTTAAAAACAAATCTTTTTAAATTTTACATACCAATCCCAATTTCCTCTCCTTCCCCTCCTCCTGCTCCCCCACTCTCAACTGCCATTCATTCCTCAGAGAGGGTGAAATATCCCATAGTGGGTCAACAAAGTTTGTTGCATCACTTGAAGCAGGACCTAGGCCCTGTCTCCTATATCTAGTCTGATCAAAATATCTCTTCACAGAGAATGGGCTCCAGAAAGCCAGTTCATGAATTAGGGATAAATACTGGGCCCAGTGCCAGTGGCCCCACAAACTACCCAAGCCACACAACTGTCACCCATATTCAGAGTGCCGAGTTCAGTCCTTTGCAGGTTCCCCAGCTGTCAGTCCAATGTCAGTGAGCTCCCACTGACTTGGGTCAACTGTTTCTGTGGATTTCCCCATCATGGTTTTGATCCCTTTGCTCAAATTATCACTCCTCCCTCTCTTCCACAGGACTCTGGAAACTTGGCCCTGTGCTTAGGTGTGGATATCTGCATCTGCTTCCATCAGTTACTGGATAAAGGTTCTATAATGACAGTCAAGGTAGTCATCAATCTGATTACAAGGGCAGTTCAGGCACCCTCTCCAATATTGCTTATATTATTAGCTGGGACCATCCTTATGGATTCCTGTGAATTTCCGTAGTGCAAGGGTTCTTGCTAACCCCATAATGGCTCCCCTATCAAGATATCTCTTTCCTTGCTCTCCCTCTTTGTCCTTCCCCCCAACTCAGCAATCTTGATCCCTCATGTTCTCCTTTTCCCTTATCCCTTCCCTTCCACCCCCTTGCTCCCACTTTACCTAGGAGATCTTGTCTATTTCCCCTTCCCAGGGGGATCCATGTATGTCTCTCTTAGGGTCCTCCTTGTTTCTTAGCTTCTCTGGGATTGTGGATTGTAGGCTGGTTATTATTTGCTTTATGTCTAATATACACTTATGAGTGAGTACATACTGTGTTTGTCTTTCTGGGTCTGGTTTACCACATTCAGGTTTGTTTTTTCTAGTTCCATATATTTGCCTGCAAATTTTAAGATGCCATTACTTTTTACCGCTGAGTAGTAATCCATTGTGTAAATGTACCACATTTTCCTTATCCATTCTTCGGTTGAGGGGCATCTAGGTTGTTTCAGGTTCTGGCTATTACAAATAATACTGCTATGAACATAGTTGAGCACATGTCCTTGCAGTATGAATGAGCATCCTTAGGGTATATACCCAAAAGTGGTATTGTTGGGTCTTGAGCTAGGTTGATTACCAATTTTCTGAGAAATCACTATACTGATTTCCAAAGTGGCTGTACAAGTTTGCACTCCTACCAGCAATGGAACAGTGTTTCCCTTACTTCACATCCTCCCCAGCATAAGCTGTCATTAGTGATTTTGATCTTAGCTGTTCTGACATGTGAAAAATGATATCTCAGAGTTGTTTTTACTTGCATTTCCCTGATGGCTAAGGATGTTGAGCTTTTCCTTAAGTGCCTTTCAGCCATTTGAGATTCCTCTGTTGAGAATCCTTTGTTTAGATCTGTACCCCACTTTTTAAATTGGATTATTTGGTATTTTGATGTCTATTTTCTTGAATTCTTTGTACATATTGGTGATCAGTCCTCTGTCAGATGTGGGGAGAGTGAAGATCTTTTTTCGTTTCCCAAGTCGTTTTGTCTTGATGACCGTGTCCTTTGCTTACAGAAGCTTCTCAGTTTCAGGAGGTCCCATTTATTAATTGTTGCTCTCAGTGTCTGTGCTCCTGGGCTTATATTTAGGAGGTGGTCTCCTATGTCAATCTGTCCAAAGCTACTTCCCACTGTCTGAGTTTCCATTTTCATTTTTTAAGGCTTACATTTTGTTCCTTCACCCACTGTTAGATTCAGCTCACAGGTGTCCATTTTTATCTTTCAAATTCCTGTACATCAGTGAATTTAAACACTATAAACCTAGAAAACAACAGAGCTGTGACTGTATTCTTTTTACTAATTCTCTTTAAATTTATGACATTATAATTTCATTACTACATTTTCCCTGCTCTTTCCTCCCCTCATACCTTCCCACAAACCCCTCCCTGCTATTCTTCAAATTCATGACCTCTTTTTAAGGTTAATTTTTATTGCATGAATATATGTATATGCACACATATTTTGAATATAACCTGTTTAGTGTGTATAATGCTACCTGTATGTATGCTTTCAGGGATTATTGTTCATTAATTCTCTCAAAATGCACACCAAGCTCCAGGAAATCTTCTACTGTGCTTTCCTAAGCAATAGTGTATTTTAAGGAATTCAGTAAAATTTGAAGACCTATTCATATACTTATTTTTATTTTAATTACATATACCTTATATACTACTTGCATGAACATGGCTTTCTATAACCCTGTATTTTAATATAAACTATTAAATCACATTATGTTTTAAGAAGTCATCCTAAAAAATTCGTAGGAGCAATGCCTTTGTAAATATTCAACCTCTGGTAACACAGTGCTAATAATTCCTTCTGGATGCTCCAAAGATGTTAGTAAAATTCTGAGCAACTGTAGATAGAGCAGCAAGAACATTCTGATCATTCAGAAGGCTGATTTCTGGTGGTAAATTGGGGTCTATTGGAACAATGATCTTGATGTCATTGACAATGGCCTGTCATCATAGGAACTAAACTCAGTAAGAGGACATTAGGCAGACAGTTTTTAAAGATCATTGAAGATGCCAAGTACCAAGAGTGCTGTTTATCACCAACCTCTCTAGTGAGGATGGGGAGAGACTCCAGATGGATGGTGAAACCATTTTCAGGAAATACATCTCCTCTACTGAAAGGCCAACTAATAGCCAAGTGTTCAAGTGAGAGCATCTGTCCAGATCAAACTGCAGCAATTGTGGTTTTCTGGGCTACAGATGGTGCTGACCCTGGGATCTGGCAGTCCTCCCCACTGAGGGCCATAGATTTAGGTGGGGATAGACTGGCTTCCAGCTACTAGATTGCAGACTGTTTTTGACATTCAATTATATTAACCTTTGGAGATGTGAACTATATCACTCTGTATCTCAGAAATAAAAATTGAAGCTTGCTGAGAAATTTTCAAGCGCTATAATTCATATTTCATATTCTCAATGTATTCAACTTGGAAGAGTAGAGTTGTCATCGATTTTGGGTGCTGAACTTTACCTGTTCATTTATTGACTTTTTTTTTTTTTTTTAATGTTGACTATCTTTGTTTTTTTTTCCATACATTGTTTTGTTTTATTTTTTCCATTCAAGAACATAATTAAAGATAAAAAAAAATTTTTTTTCCTTTCTTCCCCTTCTCCCGGTCCCCTCCCACTACCCCCCACCCCTCCTCCCTCCCCCTTCTTCCTTGAAAGAGGGCATGGTGCCCTGCCCTGTTGGAAGTCCAAGGCCCATCCCCATCCCTC
>PVIU01018069.1:0-39118 GCA_004026605.1 Ondatra zibethicus
AGTCGCATTCTACGGTCTGAGGGTTAGGATGTTGTCTAACTAACTGGGCTGCTGCTGCTGTAATGAAACACCATGACCAAAAGTGACCTGAGAGAAAAGGGCTTATTTTGTTTATATAGCCCAATCATAATCCATCATCAAAAGCATCAGGGCAGGGCAGGAACTCAAACAGGGCAGGAACCTGATGCAGAGGCCAGGGAGGGGTGCTGTGTTTGCCCCTCATAATTTGCTCTGCCTGCTTTCTTTTTTTTTTTTTTTTTTTTTTCTTTTCCTTTTTGAGACAGGGACTCTACATAATCCTGGCTGTCCTGGAATTCACCATGTGGACCAGGCTGGCCTCAAACTTACAGAGATCCGCCTGCCTCTGCCTCCAGAGTTCAGGCGTGGGCTACCACCACCTGGCTTCAGCCCGCTTTCTTATAGAGTTCAGGACTGCCAGCCTAGGAGTGGTCCCATTCACAATAGGCTGGGCCCTCTCACATTGCTCACTAATTTAGAAAATGCTCTACATATCGGGTGATGGTGGCAGATGCCTTTAATCCCAGCATTTGGGAGGCAGAGGCAAGTGGATCTCCGTGATTTCAAGGCCAACCTGGTCTACAAGAGTTAGTTCCAGGACAGCTAGGACCGTTACACAGAGAAACCCTGTCTTGAAAAACTGAAAGAAAGAAAGAAAGAAAGAAAGAAAGAAAGAAAGAAAGAAAGAAAGAAAGAAAGAAAGGGAGGAAGGAAGGAAGAAGGAAGGAAGGAAGGAAGGAAGGAAGGAAGGAAGGAAGGAAGGAAGGAAGGGAAGGAAGGAAGGAAGGAAGAAAGAGTCCCACATCAGTGATGTTCAAGCTTCCTAATGCTGAGACCTCATGTTGTAGGGACCCCAAACCATAAAATTATGTTTGTTGCTACTTCATAACTAATTTGCTACTGTTACAAATCGTAATGTAAGTAAGTATTTTTGGAGATAGAGGTTTTCCAGGGGGGCTGACACCCACAGGGTGAGACCTGCCGTCCTAGAGGCCTGCCCACACTCTGATCTTAGATGTGCATTTTCTCAGTTGAGGTTCCTCCTCTCAGACGATTCCAGACAGTGTCAAGTTGACATAAAACTTATCCAGCGCTGATGTCAGTGTATGAATGTGAGGTTAGGAAGCAGGTCCTGTGTCCCACAGTCTCGCCTTAGGTCTCCATGACACAGTGACTCTACTAAGCAGAGAAGAGATTTCTCTGCACAGCAACCAGGTATTGATCTGCCAACTTCTAGGGTGGTCGATGTGTCATGGCCTCTTCTTACCAATGTGGAAGAGTCAGAGAAAAGCTGAGTGGCCCTTGAGCTAAGTACGCGGCTGAACGTGGCTGAGGGTGATGGCACATATGAGGAAGGACTAAAAATGTTCCAGTGAGTACCATCTGGCCCGGGAGACCCTCAGCATCCTACACAGGCATTCCATCCTGTCCACCAACTAACCCAGCCAAGCTGAAGCCTGGCCTGCCGCAGCAGTTCCCTGTTGCTTCCAGCAACTCCTCTCAGGCATAGAGGCTCCTCTGGGTTCCCCGGTGGCTCAGTCTTGATGAATGCCACATGGCCAAGTCCAAAGGTCCATGCCATCCTCATCATTTACACTCATCATCCACTCAAAACACCTCCTCAGGCTGGGGACGTGGCTCAGCGGGTAACACACTTGCTTTGTGAAACATGGGAACCTGAGTTCAAGCCCCAGAACACAAAAAGCAAAATGTGTTCATGTGCACATTGGTACCCCAGCATTCTTTTAGGAACAAGAAGGAAGGTGCAGGCAAGAGAAGCCCCGGAAGCTGCGAGTCATCTAGCCTGGAGCAAGCTGAGGTAAGCAAGAGACCCTGCCTCACACACAGGGGAAGGAGGAAGGACACAGGCAGCTGTCCTCTGACCTCCACATGTGCACCATGGCCCACACATGCCCCCATTCTCATGTCCACGCCCATGCAAACGTATAATTCAAATAAATTTTAAAAAGTACTTTCTACTCCTACGTGACACTCCTCGGGGTCCCTTCCCACATGTTGATCTCACCAGACTTCTTTGCTGGATCCCCTCATCTTGACCAGTCCTGGCATCACCGCTGAAATCTTATTGTTCAGCCAGCACCTCTTATTTGATCTAACTCTGCCTTTGGAAAACCCAAGAGCCCAGCGCCTACATCAAGGTCACTCCTGGGATCCCTGGTCTCAGAGGTCAATGTGAGCTTTCATTACATCTTATCAGAAACAGCAGTGCCCACGCAACTCAGGCAAAGATGTGCTGACTGACGTCCTCTTCAGCCTTGAATACTCTTCCCATTGTCCTTTTCTCTGTCCAAACCACTTAACATAAGAGGCTTCCAAGCTGCTTTGTCAAGTACCAACTGGAGATATTCAAATGAGAGGCTGTAACAACCACTCCACAGTACAAAGACAGCAGAGCTTGGGCAAGCCTCACATTACACAGCCTGAAGAAGCAATAGGGCGGCTTCAGGTCAGGGCTGCATCTACCAGGCAAACTGAAGGGCGAACCAAAACCACGTGCCCAAGAGGTCAATGACATCTGCTCTCAAAGATGGACCAGGGCAGGCATCAGAGCTGTCGACAGCCAGCCACGGTCAGTGTAGATGCAAAGTCGAGCCCGCCCCGTGATCCCGAGACTCAGCACCACCTCGAAGGATTGCTCCATGAAAAGGCATTGCCATGGGTGAGTGTTAGGAGCAGCAGAGGCAAAAAGCAGTGCTTGCTGCTCAGACATGAGACATTCAGATCCCAGCACCTGAGTCACGTGGCTCATAAACATCTGAACTCAGCTCCGAGAGAAAAATCTGGGTGTGACAGTGCCCGCCTGTAATCCCAGCATAGATGGGGGTGGAGAGGCAGGGTCAGGGGGATCCCTACAGTTCACTGGCCAATTAATCTTGCCAAATCGGTGAACTCCCAATTCAGTGAGAGACCATACCTCAGTAAATAAGATAGAGAGCAGCTGAGGAAGACACCTGACAGTGACCTCTGGCCTCCACTCACACATGTAAACATGTGCACATGCACCTGTACACACACACACACACACACACACACATACACTCACACAAGCATGGCCCTTGCCAGCCCAATTACCAAGTCCGAGGCCAAAAAGAAGGTTAGTTGCTATTACACTCAAACCCCCTAGAGAGGAGGTGGGCTGACCACCCAGGGTAGCCCCCAATCTACTGCGACCATGTGACACATCATTCAAAGCTCAGGTGCTCCCTTGGCCTCAGCTGACTGTCCGTCATCCCAGATGCCCAGTTTGAAGACATGGCAAGCAGTGGACAGGGCTGAGCATGCGCCTGCCATTCTTTCCAGCAAACTGGTGCCTGTAGGAGGACACGCCAGAGCGCAGTCGGAGCTCTGACGCTTTCACCAGAAAACCTGGGTATTTATAAAACCATCTTCACAGTCCAACCGTATTGTTTAAACAAAGCTATTAATTTATTTATTTATTGTAGGGAGTCTGTGTCTGTAGGCATGCATGCCACAGCACGCGTGTGGAAGTCAAAGGACAGCTTTGGGGATCAGTTCTCTCCTTCCACCATGTAGGTCTCAGGAATCAAAGGACATCAGCCCAATGACACGTGTCCTTACCCAAGGATCTCAGCAACTCTCCAGCTTCATTCCTGAGTCACAGTACCTTATTCTGAGACAGGGATTCTCAACCAAACTCCCATGGTCACGCTTGACCGTTTGATATTCAGCCCAGTGAGGAGTTTGCAACCCCTCTCCAGGGAATGGTTGGGCCCGTGGTGCTAAACACCACCTCTGAGCGGCTGGATTCTGTCTAACTCTGCATCCATCTTTCCTTCCATCACTATATCTTGAGACACATTCAATCATCCTCAGCCACAACTTGGGAACAGTAAAGCCTGAAAGCATGAGTCAGGACAATGACACTTTGCCTCACATGGGGTTGTTGGAGACATGTCCCAACCTAAAAGTGTTCATAGTGACCAGTAGAGAAACCACAAAGACAGATGGCAAAGAAACCACAGCTAGGGCCACCAGGAGATATAAACCAAGCTTTGGGCTGTTTCCAGGGCAAGGAGGATGGTGCCGCGTGGTGGGGTCCTGGCACTCACCCAGAAGCTTCTGAAGCACCTGGCCGTCGTAGAGGTCCTCCTCCAGCTGTTTCACAATGATGCGCTCCTCTGCCAGCACATCGTTGATCCAGTCCAGGAGGACCTGGGGGAGGGGAGATGCGTGTCAGAGCCACTGGAGAAAGCGGAGCCACAGCAGGCTCAGATGGGCAGCTGCCCAAACATACAAGAGCTACCAGGCACCTGCCTGGTAACAATGGAGAACAACAGGTATCTCTTAGTCCATGGCCAGAGCAGGAGTAGAGAGCCAGACCCATGCAAGGAGCTAGGACTTCCTAACAGTCCCCAACAGAGCCCTGACAGGACCAGGCAGGCTGGGATCCTGCAGGGACCATCAGTAATTGGTGACACATATCTCCCAGCAGAAGGGGTCACGGCTCCACTTGAGCACTGGGTACTAAATGAGCAAGTGCTGGGAAGAGAGGAAAAAGGGGGGCATGAAGCATCAACCCTCCTCCTAGCCTGTACTGCAGCAGTGCTGAGTCCCAGGCTAATGCAAGAGGTCCCAGCTTGGCTCTGCTGTCCGCTGCATTCTGTGAACTGTTCAGTCAATGAAGAATCCTCCGCTGCACCCTTCAAGGATCACAACACTGTATAATGGTCACCCCAACCCACTTTAGAATGTTCTCCTGTCCCTGAACAGAAACTAGGCCTTCTCCTCACTACTCTGCCCCCTCTCCATCTCCTGATCCTGAGCCCCATCAATGGGATTCCACAGTATGCAAACTCCTCCCTCAAGCCTGGTTTCTTTCAGCATGGTGTTTGAAGGCCATCCCTATTATAGCTCCTACTTCTCCCCCACTTCCCACTGAACTCCTCACTACTGCAAGACACAAATGTATGTACATCTTATTTGTCTGACCCACTGCTGGACATTTGAGCAGTGTCACTTTCTGCCCATCACGCTGCTGGAAAATTCATGGTCAAGTTTTTTGTGTCTATTTTCCAGACCCATCTTCCCCGACAGCTTTTCTTAACAGGTTTTTCCACTCAACGCATTGGGCGGGCACACCGTGGAAGCAATCCACCTGTACCGTTAATTGTCTCTGGGATAGAGGGATTCTGGGAGACAGTGCTCACTCACCATCCCACCCAGAATAAAACAGATACCCGCCTGGGCTGCAGCCATGACACTCAGACTGTGACTTTCTCATGCCAGCAAAATGAATTAAGGTATCTAATTGGACCCCTGAGGTCCTGGGAGGTAGAGGTTTGTTCCATTCTCAGAAGGATCAAAAGTGAACAAATCCAAACGCACAGTGTCTTGTCACTCTCTGAAAAAAAACAGGGACTGAGAAATTGGTCACAAAGCCAAGTCCCCTTAAGTTCTGACCAGCTTCCAAGTGACCCCAGGAGACTGAGTTGGGGATCTCAGAGCTTAAGTGCCGCACATGGCTAGGATGAAGAGCCACAAAACCTTGCAGCTCTGCGGACATGTCAAAGCGCCTTCTGAGGAGCAGGGGGAGAGTTGGCGCCCTTCCAGCTCCCAGGTTGATTGGGCTCCAGTCTGGCCTGTGTTCTCTGGCCGCTGGGCTGTCCCCTCTGGGCAATGAAAACTATGAAGCAGGGCCTGACTGGAGGAAAGAGGTCACCAGGGGCATCTCCTAAGTGCCCACTTGTCCTCTGTCCGAGGGTCTAAGGTTTGTTCTCACAATGGGGGTTACAAACCACAGCAAGGATTTTCCTCCATGCAGAAAACGGCACAATCTCAACTTCATGAGGAATGAAAACACAGCAGTGTATTGAGGTTGCTGTGACTTCTGTGCTGTCTGGACTTGTACCAACTGGACACAGCCAGAGTCACCTGGGAAGAGGGACCTCATCTGAGAAAATGCCTCCACTAGCCTGGCCTGTGGGCAAGCCTGCGGTACAGTTTCTTGACTGACGATTGGTGTGGAAGGGCCTGATTTGGGTTGTGCCACCCGTGGGCAGGTAGTCCTGGGCGTAATAAGAAAGCACAGTGAACACGCCAGTGAGCAGCGTTCTCCATGGGCTCCACTTCCGTTCCTGCCTCCAGGTTGCTGCTTTGAATTCCCATCCCGGCTTCCCTGGATGATGACTACAACCTTTAAGTGTCTTTCCTGCCCAGGGTGCATTTGGTCAGGGTGTTCATCATAGCAACAGAAACCCCAAAACAACAAACGGATAAGGGTAGGTATTCTCTGCCAGTCATCAAAAAGGGAAGGAAAGTTTGTGCTTGCCCTGCGGTCCCACCTCTAGCTGTAAAGACTTATAGGGTCTCCCCTGGATAAGCACACCCAAGTGAGTGTCCACAGCAGGTCCCACCCGGGGCCGTGACAAGGAAGAGAGAAGGCGCAGTGCAGTCCCTGCCCACAAGAAGGTTACCTGTCATGGGTGTTAGCTGGGGACAGTGCAGGCATGGAAGGTGTATATAATGGACACAAAGCCAGCCCCACCCCTGTCTGCCATAGCTTTTAGGAAGAGTTGGCCCCTGTACCCTGAGAGCCAACATGAGAAAGTTAGCTATGATCGGCCACCATCCCCACACTCCTATCATGGTGTCTCTATCCCTGGTCACTCTCCTGCGTGCTTGTAGGTTCTTGTCACCCTGTCCATGTCAATGGTTGCTAGAACATGCTAAGCAGCTGCATACCACAGGACCTTTGCACCCGCTGTTGGGCAGTTGGCCATGACCTAGGCACCGATGCAGAGGTCTGCTCAGATGCCACCTCCAGGACTGCCCTGCAGGAAACTGCAGAAGGGGGAGGGGGAGGCTTCAAGGCACCCCCTGCCACCTGATCGCGTGTTCCCTTAGCCCTAATCATGCTTCCTCCCAGGTGCACCGTGAGCTTGGCAAGTGAGCTGTTTTGCTCAGCATTCATCCCCAGTGGCTAAGACAGGAGCAGACTCAAGGTCTCAAACAAGCCAGAGAACTGCCTTGGGGAATTCACATCTAGAAAGGACTCTGGGCCCTATAGGCCTCCTTTGCTTCCAGAGGCTTCTTTCCTCAAATGCAAATATTCCAGAAAATCATGAGAGAATGCTTCTTCTATGAGAATAGAAAACTTAAAGAAGAAAAACAAAACAAACAAAACCGCCACATCTAGATCTCTGGCCTACTTGGAGCCCAAAGGCAGAAAGAAAAAGCCAAAAGCTCAAAAACCTGTATACAACAGGCCAGGCTCTCAGGTTCAGGAAGGAAAAATCCTCCTCAGTCTCACTCCACCCCTACCCCCACCCCAGTCAGGAGATGCAGCTGACTTGGGGACATTGCCTGTCACCCCATCATTCTGCTCCCAGCCATCCTTCTTATCTTCTGTTTTACAAAGGAGCTTTTAAAGATAGCATCAGCCATTATTTTTAGGGACTCAGTTCATCTACTGAGCCCCAAGTCCTGCGGGTGAATAAGGAGGGACATATATTAATTACATCCTTACACGGCACTCGATCACGGCTAGCTCTATGAGCTTGCCCTAACCAGAATAAAAAATTACTTTCCCCTTGGTTCCTTCTGAATTATAATCAGGTCTGCAGTCTGTCTCCCCCAGAGCCACGACAGTTACATTTTAATCATTTCCAAACAGAGTCCTGGCTGTGTTGTCCCTGGGGATGGAGATGCACCTTCCTGAACTGGGTGGGAGTCAGTGGGGGTTGAGCATGGCCTCTACATGACCCGGGCACGAGAGGAAAAAGAAACTAGCTTCATGACAGGGGTAAGCCTTGCCCAGCAACTGAACAATGAGCTGTGAAATCTGCTCTTGGAGGAAGATGCACCCAGCTTGAGGTGCCCAGCTGCCCTGACCAGCAGGCTTAGGGAGGGCTGTGTGGGTTTGTTGGATTTTAATTCCTAACTTTAGCTTCCAAAATACATCATTCCAACACCGATTCCCTTAGGATCACCGTCCATTGAAAGCAAACTGGAGGCTCACCAAATGCCCTCATTAGCAGTGACCCAGGTGTGACCAAGAGTGTGTGCTGCAGGGGAGATCGCACACTCAGGCAACTGTGAGGGTTTCGGAGCTCTGTGCCAGGCCCTGGGAACGAGGATTGAATGGGACACTGAACACAGAGGCCTCTCCCTAGAAGAAAAGCACGGGATCCTTTCTAACAGAAAGGTTAATGACACAAAGTGTCTCAGCCATAAGCTTCCAACACACTGGCCACCTACAGGGACTCTGGGTTGATTGCAGCAGACACCAGAGGAAATGGCCATAGGAAGAAATACCAGCAGGACACCAGGGTGAGTCTTTGAGGTTCCTGGGCCCACAGAATGCAGGTCCAATTCTAAGGTGACACCCACTGGCCAGTGCATCCTCCCCACCAGACCTGGTCCCTTTCTGTGCCCATCATCAGATAATGAATGGCCGTGGGTCAAGGCACTTCACTTTCCTGAGTTGGGATTGCACCTTCACCCCTTAATGGCCCAATAAGCACGACAGATGCTCAAAATAGTTTTTAATGATCAACCTCATTCCCCTTGTCTGCCCAGCTAGAGCCAGGCACTTCAGACAAAAGGCAGAGGGTGGCTCACAACATTGCAAAGATGACAATCCCAAAGTAGTAGGGGACAGAAAAGGCCAACAAGACAACAGAGGGAAAACACAGAGGACAGAGGGCAGAGAGGAAGAAACGAGGCCAGCCAAGCATCCTCAGAAACTCAGCCCTGGTCCCAAAGACTGGGAGAGGCTGTAAAGGACAGACAGCCACCATGACCATGCCCAGCAGGACAGGATGTAAGCCAGCCCAAGCTGTCCTCTAACCTGCTCAGGCCGACATACCAGATAGGTTTTAAGTTTAAAAATACCTGCATCTAGGGAGTCGGGGTATGGTTCAGCAAACCCCCACAAAACCTGTTTCTGGACAGCACCCCCACAGGGGACCATTAGAAGCGGGGTCACTGGTCTGCAGCACCAACGACGTTCTGACACTGAGACACAGTGGCATTCTAAGGTTCTGGAACCATCTGCATAGAGGTATAATCACAAGCTCCCAGACCCAGCCCCTTCTCCCACCACTCCCTAGATCCTGATCCCAAGCCTCCCCCAGGTAACCATGCCTGTCACCAACTGTGACCTTTCTAAGGCTGCAGCCCTTTAATACAGCTCCTCGTGTTGTGGTGACCCCAACCATAACATTATTTCAATGCTACTTCATAACTGGAATTTTGCTACTGTTATGAATCACAATGTAAATATCTAATATGCAGATGTCTGATATGTAACCCCTGTGAAAAGGTTGCTCCACTCCCAAAGGGGTCACGACCCGCAGGTTGATAGCCGCTGTTCTAGTGGGTTCTAGTGTCCTTCTGGTGAATTATCAAGCCTAAGGTATGCTGGGACCCCTGAGATTGCCAGTGTGTCATGGAGGAAACTGTCTCCTCTAAACATACACTCAGAGGGTTCCTGCTCAGCACAGCAGCAACAAACCACACAGTATGTGGAGCAGAGGGATGGAGGGAGGAGGCATGGGATGATAGCGAAGGGTCTGAACAGAGCAGACCTGAGGTGCCTGACTCTGCAGTGATCCTGGGACGAGCCAGGCACTGAGTCCAGTCCTAGTAGCCACTGGGAAGTTGGTCACCCCACACTCATAGCACAAGTGCGATATTCAAGCCAGCTACTGCCAGAACAGAAAAGGAAGCGTCCACAGTCCTCCAACACGAGCATGCTTCAACCAAACTACAGCTTCTCTTACAGCCCCATAGACCTGACCAAAAGGGCTAGTCCCCCAGAGCCATTGCACCCACCTCCCACACTTGTCTGTCTCAGATCCCTTCCTTACCCAGCAATTTGACACCTTGTAAGCTCCACCACGCAGCCACAACCATAGCTAATGAGCCCTCTAAGGCTCCAGGACCACTCCCCTGTCCATGGTGTTTACCCGAGCTTTTGAAAGTGCTAGGTCAAGACCAGCGAGCTGTGAGAGGAGATCTCAGGCTGAGTTGCCTCAGGTCTAGTCTCCACGTGAACATCTGCAGGCCAATGGGATAGTGGTGGGAGCAGGGCGTCCTAAGGTCTCAGCCACTGCTGCAGAGGTAGAGCCACCCTGCCTGGCTACAGCGGAGGAGATCTGCTTCCTGTGGCTGCACTACGGACTTCCACAACTCCAATGGCTTCCCCTGGATCCTCTCACATGCTGGAGGCAAGAAGCCAGAGCCGGTGTAACTGAGCTGAGGTCAAGTGTCGGGAGAGGTGAGCTGTCCCGCCTGGAGGTTCTTAGGACACTGCTTCCTGGCTCCTCCAGCTTCTAGAGGCTCCCACAGACCTCAGAACACAGCTGTTGCCCTTCCTCCAATCCAGTAGCGGGAGCCTGGCTTCCCCCTTCCTTGACACCTCCAGCGGCCTAGGCCACTCAGCCCAGTTGCGATGGTTAATCTTTCATTTGGTTGGGCTGTTTTGTTTATTTGGTTTTGGTTTTGGTTTGGTCCTGTTTCTCCACGTAGCCCTGGCTGTCCTGGAACTCGCTATTGTAGACCAGACTGGCTTAAACTCCAATATCCGCCTGCCTCTGCCACCCAAGTGCTGAGATTAAAGGCGTGCGCCATCACTGCCCAGCGAGATGGTTTATCCTAATTGTCAACTTGACACAATCTACACTCAACCGAGAGGAGCATCCATACTAGGCTGGTCTGTGTGAGGGAGGGGAGCTGTCTTAATTAAGCTAATCAATGTGGGAGGACCAAGCCCATGGTGGGTGTTACCAGCCCCTAAACTTATGGGGTCTCAATAGGATAAAAGTGGAGAAAGCAACTGAGTACAACAGGTAAGTATGTAAGCGTGCATACGTTCACTCTCTCTGCTCCTACTGTGGGTGTGACTGGCTGCTCCAAGTTCCTGCCATCTTGACAGGCTCAGTGTTGGGCTGTAACCCAGAACTACAAGCTAGATAAACCCCTTCTCCCCTACAGAGTAAGACACTGTCTCAAAAAAAAAAAAAATCACCCTCAGTGAGATGGCACGTGCCTTTAATCCCAGCACTTGGGAGGCAGAAGAAGGCAGATCTCTGAGTTCAAGGCCAGCCTGATCTACAGAGTGAGTTCCAGGACAGCCATGGCTGCACAGGGAAACCCTGTCTCAAAAAACCAAAATAAATAAATAAACCAGCCTCTTTGGGTGGCCATAACAGACATTTCCGGTTCATATTTCTAGAAGGCACGGAGGGCAAGCAGCCCTGATTCCCCTGAATCGGCTCTTGTGAAAACTCAGTCGCAAGGGTCAGCATTGGGCTCCCGGCTGGGGTAAAGACAGGAAAGCCTATAGAGAGCCATCTATTTCAAGACACTGTCACATGCAGCATTTCAAAGTGCCTAGGTCACCCAAACCAAGTCTGGGTCTCCGAGGTAGGACACTACCTGCCTGTCTCAGGTGGTGGCTTTCAGGAGTCCTCCTAGGGCTTAGACCTGAGCAATCAAAGTCTCAAGCTGCCCCTGGACAGGACCAGGCATGTGCTAGAGAAGGACAGGCGGTTGTCCCTGGGAGCCACTGAGCCACAGCCCTGCCTCCCTGTTACTGTGACCTTTGAGAACACAGCCTTCTGCTCTCCCACACACGCTCCCCAAGGGTTCTAGCTGCATTCTGTTGCTGTGTTAAAACCTTCTGACCAAAGCAGCTGAGGAAGGGAAAGGGTTTATTGGCTTACACTTCCAGGTCAATCCATCACTCGGGGAAGTCAGGGCAGACATTCACACAGGAGCCTGAAGCAGAAACTTTGGAGGAATACTACTTGCTGGGCCACTCACAGGCTTATGCTTAGCTAGCTAGCTTCCTTATATAACCTAGGACTGCCTGCCGAGGGAATGGTGCCACCTGTAGTGGGCTGTGCCCCTATATCTATCAGCAATCAAGACTATCTCTCACAGACATGCCACAGGCCAAGTCTGATCCAAGCAAGGCCTCAACTGAGACTCCCTTTTCAGGTGACTCCATTTAGCGCTAACTAAGACACCAAGGGCTGTCTTCAGATGAGGCCATGGTGGGGGAGGACAACAAGCTGCTCCCCAAAACAGCTTGACCCCATGAAGCTGTAACAACCAGGCCTGTATGAAAGGTGTAGCGGTTCAAAACAGACCCTGCGTAGCTCTTGTGAGCACTGTGTGACAGCCCCATAGAGGCCTAGGGCTGTCCTAAGGAGCACCTAGAGAACCTATGTTTCATTTCCTTCTTCAGCCCACACCCCACTCCTCTGCACCCCTTTCTAATGTAGTCTTTCAGGAGCCTGGAGGCTCAGCTCCTCTTTGTGTCTACAGAAGTCGGGAGTCCCCCGAAGAAGGCCCAGAGCCAACAGGGATGTTCCAATCACATCAGACTATACCTCACCTTGATCAGCTCCTTGAACTTGGGGTCCTCCCTGGAGGTGGGGTCAATCATGGTGCGTTCCTCATTCTCCTCTGTCAAAGACAGAAAGGGCCAGAGTGAATGGGGGAGGCGGGGTGGAACACTGACAGGGATATCAGGGGTTGGGGGACTCCCTGCTTACTCACATGGGGCAGGAACTGGTGGAAAAGCAGAGACCCATCCTGTTCTCAGTGAGAATAGGTTGCCGGCCTTGACAGCTACACACCAAGATCAGAAATAAATCATGCAGGACAGCAGGAGGAGATGAAGCCGGGCTCCATCTCCCCAGCCTTGGACTCCAAAGGCTCTAGCAGTGAATCTAAACCATGCTGGCACGGGGAGAGAAAAGGTGGCATCTGCAGCGGCCTGGGAAGAGCCCTACTAGAATCAGAGGATTATAGAGAGCTTTGAACGCTGGATCGCTGTTCACTGGTCTACCAGAGGCTGTGTGGGGCTAGCGCCATGGAAAATGTATGGGAACAGATGGGCGGGCAGCAAATATACAAAATGATATCTACAGGGAAGCATTAAAAATAGCAAAAAGACGCGAAAGGATGACATTTACCCATCTCCCCTGTGAGTTTTCCCTCCGTGTTCTAGCTTAGACCTGACAGACAGCAAGAGGCCGGTGGAGTTCATCGGGGGAGCGGGACAGGAAGGTGGGGGAAGGAATGAAGACGTGGGATCCAGAAGTGAAAGGACCAGGTCCTGAATGCCTGGGTGCTGTGGACCCACTGAACTCACAGCGGGGAGCTGGGGGCGGGGAGTCCAGCTTCCCAGGCAGAGAATAGCCCAAGGTACCTACTGCAACAATCAGCTGCAGTAGCGGTAACAAGCATGCCCTTCATCAGGGAGAGACACCACAGACCAGTGGTCTCAGATACCAGGCCACCTGCTTCCTCCCTGAGACCCTGATGGCCTTGTCATAGAACCTGGATAGACAGCGATCTCCCTCTGAACTAAGGTTTGGAAACAAGCAGTGTCCACAGTTCCTTGCTGTCAAAACATGAGGCCAGGAAATGGCACTTTGACTGCCATCCTGTCATTGACCTGCAAGGAGTCAGGAGCCTCCCCATCCACAGTTTCCACACAGTCAGCTGCATGGCTCTTCAGGGCAGTCATGGAGATAAATGCAGTGTCTGGAATGTGTGCCTAGTTTCTGAATTTCTTCATGCATTGAAACATTGGGGCCCACTCATCCCAGGAAGACCGTCCTCAGGGGATGGCTGTCCCCTTGCCTCTTCCTCTAGGGACTCATGGGATTCCACACCCTGAGCCAACACTCTCTATCTCATTTTCTCTCATCCCCTAGGCCAGCTATCAGCTAACTCAATTCAGTACCTTGGGCCTGGGGCTTACACCATCCAGTCCTCTACTGAATAAAGAAGCCAACTCCTCCTCTCTCTCCACCCCTGCTTGCCCAGCCCTGCTGGGCCACCCCCGGAACTGTGACCATAACAAGCCATGATCCCAATGCCAGTCATCAACACCTGGATGCCAATGAAATCTGCACTTGCTGCTTCTCCCTAGAGATCTCTCTGAATGAGATGCGGGTTCTCTAACACCACCCACCCATACCTGGTCCGACACCAGGGATGAACAACAAAGGAGGTCAAGTGGCCACAGTACCTAGCTGGGTGTCTTCAGGGTGGATGTCCACCAAAGCCGGGGCCATTGGAGAATTGATGGCGCTCTTGCCTTCTTCTTGCAAGTCAGTCACTGTTGAGGTAAGAGAGACCCAGTCAGTACGCAAGAGAGCCCAAGAGGAAAATCCCACGCTTCCAACATGCCACTCACATGCACATCCCTTCATGGTGGGTGACGCAGGGAGGCTGAGAAAGATGCTCCCAGCCCAGAACACCTGCCATTTTGCTTTGCATCAAGCAGTTCTTAATTCTGTCCAAGCCTGGCCAGTCTGTCCACACTGGAATATGTGACCGGGATATAGAAGCTTCTGGTTGCTTCTAGTGACTTCCAGACCTGACTGAGGCTGTTGTGGTAGACAGTGCTTAGACCCCCAGCAAGGGCAGAGAGCATAAATGGAACTGCCTTCTTTCTCTGGCAGAGCTGTCTCCGGGGTTGTAGACTCGAGGTGTGAACAGGCCTGCTTGCACACACGGGCAATCAGAATTTAAAGTGTGCCACCTCCTTTGGGACAGAAGTCTGATGGAGGTGTAGTGAACTCTTAGATTCTGTGCTGCCCTTGCATCTATTTTTAAACAGGCCAGAATCTCAGGCCAGAAACCGGCTCAGCCTGGACATATGCCTCCTTCCTGCTGGGCACAACCCTTCTAGATCTCTGCCCTGGGAACAGTTAACCTTCAAGAGGGCATCCACATTCAGCCAGCCTAGATGTCTCCTCTCACCTCACTTCCACGTGGACTAAGCCGAGAGTCGTGACAACCAGCCCTCACTTGCAGTTACTCGGGCCTGCCGGGAAATCTGCTTGGACAATGTCCTGAACTTAGCAAGGCATGGCCCACGGCCTTCTTTCTCCCCACACGCTCCACTAATTCTGCAAGTGCACACATGTGCTCCAGGAGGTAAGTCACTAAATCTCCACTACCATCTCCATCTCTCCCGGCCCCTGGAGGGACATGCTTCCCGCTAAGATCTTAAATCTCTACAGAAGGTGACAGGATGGGGATCGAGGCCAGTAGGAAAAGCAACAGACTCTAAGGAAGTGAGCGAGCTTCCACACTGGCAATGTGTGGGCCCAGAAACCGCAAGCTGTGCATAAGCTTGTACACATGTAGGCTGGGGGAGGGGGATAGTTACAGGGTTCAGACACTGCGCACCCTAGTCCTGTGATACCCACCACACAGGTCACAGTCACGGGATGGAGAGGAAGGGGACAGGTGCAAAGCTTGACTTTTTCCTGTCTACAGAAAGCTCTGCCACGTCTGAAGCCGTAGAACCAGAAATGGTGGCTTCCATACCGCTGGACCTCAGAGTCCAGACACTTTGGTCCCAAAATCCAGAGAGGACAGAGCCAGGCCCAGGCCTACACCTGCAGGTTTTTACAGCCCTGAGTGGGGAACACCAATCGCTTACTGATCACACACCTTGTCGTGGGGCGGGGTGGGGCGGGGGGATCTCCAGTGACAGGTGTCCCCTCTCTATGCTTCCTTCTGGGAACTTCTACAGTGATACATGCCTTCTAAACTCTGCCCGGAATACCAGTCAGTCACTTCAAAGCTTTAATAACACTCTACATGTTGGTCACCTGGCACCCACCACAGCACCATGTATGATACAAGTGGCTCCAACCTTGCTGGCTGGGAGACCCCAAGCCAGTCTTGTTAACCCCTCTGATCCTGCTGCCTCAGGTGGCATGTCCTGTTTGTTCTCTTAGGTCCCCAGGCAGGCTAAAGAACACAAGTCCCCAGCTTAGAGCAGGACACACAACGGGCTCTTGAAACATGACTGTGGATCCAGCTCTGGGGAAAAGCCACCCTCTGCCTCCACAAGGACAGACACCGGCTCTAACATTAGCAAAGATGCTGAGGTCCAGGTATTTTGAAAAAGGAGGCCCTCTAGTAAACTTGATAACCCATGTTCAAGGCCACGTTATTCATAACAGCCAGAAGGTGAAAATAGCACAGATGTTCTTAGATTAAAAGAGGGGGGGAGAGAGAAGAAAGTGTGATGGCCTCACCCACTGGGGAGCCTTAAATATGACTCAGTCACACATGGAAAGGCTCTTAATCACTGAACCATCCCTCCAGCCCTACAAACCATTTCCTAATTCCCCCAGTCCTCACCATGATTCTGTGAGGGAAGCAGACAACTATAAAAAACCTTCATGAATCAGTGACCACCAAGGGTGTGGACTCCCTTTGTGTCACCTCCCAAAGACACACAAAGATCCATCCTCGGGCACCAGGCTCGTTTAGAAAATGGACCAAATCCCAGCAAATATTTGCACTGTTTAGTGAAATGGAGAGAGTCAGAAATAGGAAGGAAAAAAACTTTCCAGAGAAATTCAATGGCAGCCCGGTGACCAGGGTTTTCCAAATCCCATCCGGCTAATACTTCAGAGAAAGCACAGGGGTCCGCTATGCCAAGGCTGTGCGCAGTGGTCAGGGTGAGTGTCAAACAGAATAAAAGACAGTTTCGGGGAGAATGAGGTCGTCCAGGGAGGCTCCAGCAAGCCACACAGGAAAATCACGCCAAGGCGCCACCATTCCTCTCAGAGAGACCCCATGGCGTGGGACTGGAGAGATAGCTCAGTGCAGAGACAGCATGAAGGCCCAAGACCAATCTCCAAAACACACATTAAAAAGTCAGGCACAGTGGCCCCTGTAATCCCAGTGCTGGAGAAGCACAGAGACAGGTGGCTCCCTGGAGCTTACCAGCTAGCTAGCCTAATCCATCAGCCTCAGACTCAGCGAGAGACCCCTTCACAAAGAGCAAGGTGGGCTGTTCCTGAGAACAACATGAAGGGTGACCCCCGGCCTCCGTGTACCTGCACATGCGTGAACACACGATCACAAATAAAACTTAAAGTGACAATAATAACAGCCAAGTCTCTAGAGCCACTACATGCATCAGCCCTACCTAGACATGGGGCATGAAGCCCAGGGCCTGGGGAAGAGAGACTGAGATTGTGACCCTGATTCCAAAATCTCAGAGCTGGGGGTGGGGGAGGGGGCACAGGGATTGCATTATCAAAGCACAGAAACTAGGTCACATAAGACAGAAATTTCCACACCGCCCTCAAACAACAAAAACAACACCAAACAGGGCCAGGGACTGGGTGACCTTCATAAACAAGAAGCACGCACGCACAGCCTGCCAGACTGTGATCCACACGCTCTCCCCGGGGTGGTCCTTCCTGTTCAAAGCCTTGGGGAAACACTCAAAGCCCAAAGAGAGGGAATGCCGTGATCTTGGCCAAACCTGCCAAGTCCCAGCTCAGACCTCACTCTGCCACAGACTTGTGGTGTCAGGAAAGCCCCCTGCACCTCCCTAAGCCTCAGTGTCCCTGCTTCAGAGGTGTTGAGAGGAATGGAGAGGCCTGGGGCACTCGGCACCTGGCTCGGGTTGCACACATACATAGCCATAAGCTGGAGGGTTAGCTGAGGAGGCTCAGGGAAGTCACCACCATGGAAGAGCAAGGAGGAGGTACAGGTCCTTCATGAGAGACTCCCTGAAGGAGGCATCCAGTGAACCAGGCTTGAAAGAAGGCCAAACTCAGGAACAGCTTTGGGAGCCATAGAGCAGTGGTGGTGGGGGCCTGGCTCAAGGGCCTACAGATGCCAAGGGTAGAGGAATCCATTGCCCCAGCCTGAATCTTCCAGTTATCACACTCTGTGTTGAATAGTTTCCAGTGTTAACCCAATGGGTAGCTTCAGAGGACCCACTAGTCTTCAGAGAGGATGATTTTTGGAGAGCCCATGTCTTCCACTCCACCAGTGACCAGCCCACTGGGCTACTGGGTTTTAGTGAATCCCAGAAATGCTGAGATTTTTAAAGCTATGGTCCAGTTGCCAAGAGGGCAACACACTCCAAAGATGTGAAATGCCGCTGGCTGGGCACCAACTGTGCCCAGTTCCAGACCTGGGGTGGGTTTGTGAGGACACTGAGTCATAGGAGCCTGCCGGCCTGGCTCTCCCAAGCATCCTCACTGTTCTGAGCTGAACGCCCTGTCCACACAGCAACCCAGCAACCGGACATGAAGAATGGGTATCAACGTGGTCCTTCTGGCCAGGAGCCCTCTTGCTGCACTGAATCTCCAGGTTTGTAGGGAGCTGGTTGTACAGAAATACCAACTGAGGACTAAGAGGAGGAAGCCAGGAAAAGAGGGAGATGGAGGCCAGAGAGGAATGGTGTCGGAGGCCAGGGAAGGAGTGATGGAGTTCAGGGGAGTGGGGGGAGGAGGCAGGCAGAGAAGAGACTGCAGAGTGACCAAGGCAGCCTCTTGTCTCTTCACTCCCTCTCCAGAGACTATGGAAGGCTTAAAAAGCAAAGAGTTAGATGCAGGGATGCACACCTTTAATCCTGGCGTGGGGAAGCAAGGGGAGGCAGGAGGGCTAGTTCAAGATCATTCACAGCCCATAGTAAGTTGGACGCCAGCCTGGGCTACGTAAGATTCAGTATCAAGTTTTTCTTAATTAAAACCTAAAATAAAACAATCTGGGGTGGGGGGAGCCACCTCTCTTGACTTACAGTCTCAGGGGGAAGAAATGGCTCAAGAAGGCCCCCAACCCCCAACCCCTCACCCCCCCAACCCCTTCCATCAGCAAGCACCCCCTAAGAGTCAGCTCAGGCCAAGCTCGCAGCTTTCATTTTATTTTTCTATCCTTTTCTTTGCGTGACTCCATTTATTTATTTGTTTGTTTGTTTGTTTGTTTGTTTATAGCCAGACTCTTAAGAAAAAAAAAGGTTTTTTTGTTGTTTTCTTGGCAGTCATTTCTTTCTTTTTGACATTATTATGAACACACAGCTTTGAAAGTGGGCTGGTTGAAGAATAAGCCTCCCTCAAGGTGGCGGAGAAGTGCAGGCACTCTCAGCCGCTCTCAGCTGCTCACCCCGAGACAGGGACACAGTACATCTTCTGGAAAAGTGGGGCGCCAGCCCCTCACAGTGAGAGGAAGGGTCTGCAGGGACACAAAGAGCTAAAGGAAGGGCTGAGGGTCGGGGGCTACAGGCAGAGCAACGGTGACTCCATCTACTGACATCTACAGAGCAGCGACATCACACTGCCCACAGAGACTTTCTGTACCATATATATAATATATTTCCTGGTTTTCACAGAGAACAAAGGATCATGGCAGGCAAATCTCAGCAAACACACTCTGAACCAGGATCAAAGTAAAAATCTCACAAAAGGGGCCATGCCACACCTGCTACACATCAAAAGAAGAATTTGAAACCGGCAGCAAAACTGCCTCAATTTGGGGCACTTAACCAGCCCTCCACAGGCTGGTACCCAACAGTGCCCTGCACAGCCCCGCTCAAAGACAGAGCACTCTACAGGAGTCTCAGAAGAATGGAGGAGACGAAGAGCCCATTGTCCGTCTCCCCCATCTCTTCTCCTAGCCAAGGGGATGCAGGGCCCCGTGCACCAGCAGCAGAGAGCCCAGGACACCTCTGAGAGATAAGCCGGGGAAACGGGTTTTCCATAAACTCTCTAACTCTGCAGAAGTTCTAATTCACCAGACACAAAGGGCTTCTCCAGAGCAGTTCCGAAAAGAAATCAACTTGGGCTGCATGTGAGGCTCTCCCAGCTCAGCCAAGTCAAGAGCTGACCTAAATAAAATCTAAGAAAGAAATGTCATCAGTCTGGGCCGCTGAGGCAGACTGCTGCCAGCGACCTTTCTGACATCTGCAGACATGCAAAGGATGAGGGGTGGAATTCAAGTGGGAGAATTGTTCTGCTCCTGGCACTTGTACACATGAAGACCTTGATGTGCAAGGCTGGTCTATGACAACAGAGCTCAGCACCAAACATGAGGACCTTGCGCAGGATGGATGGGGCCACACCCAGTGTGAAGCGTGGTAACGCTAGGGACCCCAGGGAGAGTCTGCTGCTCTGACCCAGATGCGGGAGAGAGGGAATGATGTTCAGACATCAGAGAAACAGTCTCTTCACCATCCGGGCCCAGCTGAGCTGCTGTTCATGAGAGATGGGTTTGGCTTCCTCACACAGGCCATGGCCCAGGGGATTGAGCACAGGACGTTCCAGGGTGTTAACTCAGTCATTTCTAAGAGCAGCTCTTTCCTGCGCTGTGCTGGCAAGGCCTAGGAATAGAATGGGACAGAGACTTGAACCATTGATTTATGGACTTGTTCTGCTGGGCCATAAGGTTCCATTCTACTTCTCAAGACACTAAAAATAAGTTCAGACGCTAAAAAAAGAGTGGGTGCATTTTAATAAGGTACAACGGAAAGGAAGCCGTCAGCCCACATCAGAACTGCTGAAGACGGCGTCCCATTGAGACTGTGGAAGGAAGAGCCCTAGAACCTCTGGATCCCAGGAAGGCTGCTGGAGGGCAGGGCCTGCCACCAGAAGGCCAACTGCATACTCCAGCTCCAATAGCCAAGCTTGTACTGGCTCATGGCTAAGGAACCAGTGTGATGAAAGAGGAGGCACAGTAACACCCATGCTGAGTCTTTGAGACATACCTGGCACTGGGACACTCTGGGTCTTTTGGTCCGCTGACATTTTTAATAGAGGGGTCCCATGGGACACAGCGACCTTCCCAGCACCTCAAGCTGGCCCTATCATTAACCCAGGGTGGACAGTTCTTGATGGTACCCAAAGCTTTCTGATGAGGGGCTAACTTCTCACAAATCCAGCTGTGCTTGGTCCTTCCCCACTCCTGTACAGGTTGGAGCCAGGTTCTGTCGGCCACACTTTCCCCACACTTGAGGTGCCCTGCTCTTACCATAGCGATGCCTAAGACACGCTCTCAGTGCACCCACCCACCCTAGATGGAGCTGGAGCCGCTCCTCAAGGTTCCCACAGTTCACCATCCATGTGGCAACAGCAAATGCTTAGCCTGAAACATACCCACCTCCCCGTGCCCAGAACCAGTCTCAAGTCATCAATGTGGTCATGCATCCAGGTCCCAAATGCTTACATAGAAGAGACACAGGAAGAAGAGAGCAGAGGACTTCACCCAGAGGAAGCTACCCAGAACAGAAACCGTTACCGGCACCCACAGTTCACCTCTGAGCCTCTTCACTGGGGAAAAGAAGTCTCCCACTAAGGCTCACATTAGTCCAGCAGTTGTGGGTCACCAAGAACCCAATTACAGCAATGCAGCCTGGACAAGGCAAGGGGAATGACGTTGCCCTGAGATCAGGGGCAGATTGGGACAACAGCCGTGGGCCACACTCAGCCGTCTCTGCTTTTATTGGAGGGCAGAGCAACCGTTCATGCAGGTTTCCCAGAGACAGAGACCCCCAGGCCAGGCAGAGTGCATCTGTCTCAGAAACTAGGTCTGATCACTGCACAATACCTGGTATCAGTGCGTGCGTGAGTGCGTGCGTGCGTGCGTGCGTGTGTGTGTGTGTGTGTGTGTGTGTGTGTGCGTGCGTGCTCCGAGCTGAAGCTCGGAGCTAGGGTTAAACAGACAATTCCCTCAGCCCCAAAACACAGTCTTTTTCTTCCCTTCTGTCCCCTGGGGTGATCAAAAAATGTTAGAACTAAAGAAAAACGACTTGAATAGGAAGAAAGGTTTCCGGGTTCACAGTGAAATGTCAAGTTTACCATACAGGGCCCCTGGGCAGGCTGAATCAGGAGCGGGAGGGCCAAGGCCACCTAGCTCATAGAGAATATGGTCCTCGAAGGAGGAAAGGCAGCCTAGCTGTCTCCCCAAAGGCCAGCTTCTTCAACTCACCTTCTAAAGACAGAAGGGAGAATTCTAGAAGCTAACCAGCTGTTCAACCAGGCTAACCCATCCCACTGTGCTCCATAGACACTGACCCCACCCAGTCCTTCCTTCAACATAGTCCTCTATCACCTCCAGAATCTAGTCCACGCCTGCCACAATGTCACCTGTCATCAGCTACCAGCCACCTGGCCCAGCACCTTCTCCCCTCCCTCCAGCTGCCTCCCCTAAAGAGCTCAGACCACGGTGCCTTTACTCAACCCAAGCATCCTCACTGGGGCCACATCCCACAGCTACTACTGGAAGTGCATCCAGAACTTTCCATCTGCCTGCACCTACCCAGAAGTCATCATCCCCCAGTTCTAGACCCCAGCTTACGGTCAGTACAGTCCAGACAGGAAACGAGAGGAAAGCCTCACAGAACATTCGTGAACACAGCATCCTTCACTGCAGGGGATAATAACGGGCAGAATCACATGGCTGTCATGACAACTGTCTGCCATGTAGAGAGTGACTAAGAGGAAGATTGAGGTCCCTCTACATCCTTCTCACTCCATCACCAGCACCCAGGCTAGGCCACGTTTGGCATGCCTTAGACTCATCCACTCCTCCTAAGCTCACCTGAACTGAACTATTCAACCCACATTCTGGAAGTCTCAGTTTCTGCCAATGCCAAGGGTGGAGGACCTCAGTGAACAATGCTCAGGGGACTCAGAGAGCAGGGCCAAGGTGACCAATTCTCAAAGGACCCAGACCTCAAACGTCCACCCTAAAGACCAGCTTGGATCTATTGGGAAGTCCCTGGATTCTCTGCCCAAGCACCTGAGGTCTGGGTAGTGAGGTCTCCAGGAGATGCCCACCAGGCCTCCGGGATAAGCAAGATGAAGTATGGCCCATCCCGACTGTAGCCAGCTCTACAAAGGCACACACACACACACACACACACACACACACACACACATACACACACACACACACACCAAGCTCTCCAAAGTCCCTGCAGAGAGCAGGGATCCCATGTGAGCAAGTACAACACCTATGGGAGACTTAGGGCCACCTCGGTTCAAAAGGCTACAGTAACAAGCCACAGTCCAGCAGGAAAGGAAGTATGGAGGCACAGCTGCAGGCTGGGGAGAGCAAGCAAAGAGGCACAGGCCTCTGAAGAAGGTCAGGGACCTCTGGGATGGCCGCTACAGGTGCTCAGGTCACCACTAGGGTCAAACCCAGGGCTTCACACACGCTAGGCAAATGAATTATGTTCCCAAGCCTTTTTTTTTCAGCCTGTCTTAGTTAGGGTTACTGTTGCTATGATAAAAGGGTTTGTTTAGTTTATACTTCCACATCATAGTCCCTCCCTGAAGGAAGGCAGGACAGGAACTCACATAGGGCAAGAGCCGATGCAGAGGCCATGCAGGATGCTGTTTACTGGTTTGCTTCTCATGACTGGCTTGGCCTGCTTTCTTAGGGAACTCAGGCACAGGAGAGGCCCCACCCACAAAGGACTGGGCTCTCCCCCAGCAAACACTAATTAAGAAAATGCCCTACAGGCTTGTCTACTTACAGCCTGATCTTACGGAGACATTTTCTCAGTTGAGGTTCCCTCTTCTCGGATGACTATAGCTTGTGTCAAGTTGCCATAAAACCAGCCAGCACAGTGGCTCAGGATGTCCTGGAACTCTCAGTCTTCCTGCCTCAGCCTCCCAAGGGCTGGAATTACAGTATGTGACACCATGCCCAGCCAGGGTCACCATCTCCTCTGTCTAGTCCAAAGGACTTCAGCCTCTTCCTCGATTCCCAACCTCTGGCAAACAGCTGAAGTTAGTCTCCTACTGCCCAGAAGGGCTTCCCTGCTCACCATCCATTTTCTTGTCCCTGACCCTCAGCTTAGGCACCAGTGATCCCTGAATCTAAACTAGGGGCCTCAGCAGGCCCTCTGCTGCCTGCCGTGGAGTCCCTGATTCATGAAAGATGCCTTTGTTACATTTCTCCCAGCCAATCACACCTCCATTTAAACAAAGCTTCAAAGTAATTTTAATCACTGGTTATGAAAACCTCTCTCTAACCAGAAGAGAGAGAGAGAGAGAGACAGAGAGAGAGAGAGAGAGAGAGAGAGAGAGAGAGAGAGAGAGAGAGAGAGAGAGAACAGTGGAAGGAAGGGAAGCGCAAAACCCACAAGAAACTCATAACCATCAAAAGAGCAGAGCCCAAATCTCCCTGCCTGTGGCGGACTGAGAAAGCTGCACCTGGTGATCACCAAGGCAGGGTGGGAATGAAATCTGCTGGTCACCCGAAACAGCAGAACAAGCCTGGCCAAGCTCAACACAGATAAAGAAATGCGCTGCGTAGCAAGAAAACAGAAACAGCAGCAAAAGGTTTAACTCCTCGGCAGAGCGGGCGAGGCAGGCTTCCCAACTGTGGAACTAGCATTAATTAATCTGATCTGTAATGTCCCCACATACTCAGGGAAGTCCAAATTGGTTCTGCTGAGAAAATAAGAAGATTAAATCATTAAGCCATTAACAACAACAACAAAAAAGGGCTCTACAGTACACCTGCCATGGGAAACCCCCTACTGGGGCGCGAGCAGGAACGCTATGGGCATAGCACCCTCTAGCGGTCATCTGCACTATAGCTGTCAGATGAGAAGCTGCGGAGTCCAGTTCATTTTCTTTTGCTAAGAAAAAAAAAGTAACAAAGAGCCTGGACAAGTGGGGCGCTCAGAACTAGCACCAGACTCTGCGAGCATGGCTCCTACCAGACACTCAGGGTGCCTATGTGATGTTTCATCTAGCCCAGGCAGGAAACAGCCGGCTCCACCCATCCACCGTGGATTCACAGTTCAGGTCAGGCCTCTGAGGGGAGGATCCCAGAGTAGGAAGCAGGGCTAAAAGCATGTGTAAACACACTCCCTGCCCTGACCATTTTGGGACGACACACCCTACCCACTTCCTAGCACGGTCGCTCCTTTGCCAGCTCCTTTCTTCCCAGGCACTGTCACTTTTTGACACATCTGCGCCAAAGGTTTCACAGTCACTTCTGTAAAGGGCAGGCATGTCAACTGCTTGTCTCTTGACACACAGCATCCCGCTGAGAGCAGACAGACTGCTCAGAGAACATCTGGCTGGTCCTTGGCGAGTTCAGGAGCAAACAGGGCAGCATTGCACAGCCTCAATCAGTCTTTATATTGATTTGTATTGATTTTTTTCCCCATTTTTTTAAAGAAGAATCTTAAAACACAGTCGGGGTTAGCCTCAGACTTACAGTACCCTGCCTCATGGGCTCAGATGCTGGGATTCCAGGTGTTTACCACTACACCTGACTTAGCATTCCTAGGGACTCTCACTATAACTCACTGGGCCACTTTTCTCCTGCATCTCCTCCACCCACCCGAGACAGGGTTCCTCTGTGTAGCCTCGGCTGGAACTCACTCTGTAGACCAGGCCGGCCTCAAACTCATAGAGATTCACCCACCTCTGCCTCCTGAATGCTGGGATTAAGCTACTGAGTCTTTTATGGCTGCATTGTGTGCCCCCTTTTGTGATAAACAAAGGAACAAAAAGGCCTTTGAATGTGTGCTGCTGTTAGCAAGGGCAGTGTAAGTGGCTCCATGGAATTTCCAGGCAGAAGGAGAAGAAGCTGTGAGCCTGGAGCAGAGACAGTCGGGAGATGCAGTGTTGATGGCTGGGGAGATGGAGGGCCAACCCAGGGCCCTCCCTGAACAGGAAGAGATCAAGATGGATCCTCACTGAAGTTTCCAGAAGGCTGGAAGCCCTGTCCTAACCCTGACTGATGACTCTTTTCGGGGCTGTAAGGTGACAGACCCATGTTGTTCTAACCACGCAGGTTCTGGTGCTTTGTTGCCATGGCAACAACGGTAGCACACTGCTTTAACCCCAGCACTCAGGAGGCAGGTGGATCTCTGTGAGTTCAAGACCATCCTGGACTACTACACATTGAATTCCAAGACAGCCAGGACTATGTAGAGAGACTCTGTCTCAGAGAGAGAGAGAGAGAGAGAGAGAGGTAAAAACCAAAGAAGAAGGGCTGGCTACCAGCATGCTTGCACAGCCCTATGTACTCTCTCTTTGACCATTCAAGAGCTCTTGGGTCACACAGCCAAAGGACATTAAGCAGAAAGGAAGAGCAGTTTGACCTCGCCGTGGATAACAGCACTGATCCTTGCAGCAAGGCAGCCACGGGTCATACTCCATGACACCAAGGCCAGGGGAGGTTGACCCCTAGAGAGCAGACCTACCAGTGCGCATTGACTTTTACTTGCAGACACCACAGGCTGAATCGGTAGCCACCTCCCCTGAGCTGACTTCTCAGAAGGCTTAGCCTGGCAGCCCCGGGAGCTAAAAGGGGGATGAGACCAGGCTACCTCCAGCTTTTCGCTTGCCTGGCCATCTAACAGTTCACAGGAACAGTCGGAGGTGTGCTAATTGCTTGCCTTTGCAGCCACAGCTGTGCCCCATAAGCCCCCAACCACCACCGCACTGCTCCTGAAGCCATCTCCCTGAACCCCAACAAACACGGGCAAGTGGATCCTCTATCCTGCTGCAATAAGCCCTTGAGAGCTGCATGGGCATTTTCAAACCCACACACAGGCTGCCAGCTCCCTTGAGGCCCTGGAGAAGGTGGCCTTGCAGCTGTTTTGAAGGTGACTGTCCTGCCAGGAAGATGAGAGGGTTCCAATCTTTCATCTTCCTGTTTCTGGCAGGTGGGGGACTTAAGAACAACCGTGGAAACACGTCCTTCCCTGTAAGGTCTTGGGGCCAGCATGGGTGTCATAAGCCAAGAGCAGGGAGTGTTCCTCCAATGTCCCCATCAGAAGGCTGCTGCTCTTCCAGTTAGATGTCCCCAATCCAAAGGGATGAGGAAGATGCTGGGGGAGGGACCAGAGACTTCGGGGCCAGCTCCATAGAGCAGGAAGCAGACCTCTATCCAAGCCTGCCACCCACTTCCTCTATGTGTTGTCTGACTGCAGCAGGCTGGAAGGGTGTAGCCACTTGACGAGGGAGCAGCCACGTACCCAGGGAAAGCAGCAAAATGCTGATACTCAGCCACATCAGTTCAGAGGTCCTTTCCCCATCACAGCAGCCAGGGAGGGCACACACTTAAGAATGCTCTGGAAGGGGCTGGAGAGATGGTTCAGTGGTTAAGAGAACTGACTGCTCTTCCAGAGGACCCGGGTTCAATTCCCAGCACCCACATGGCAGCTCACAACTGTCTGAAGATCCAGTTGCAGGGATCTGATACCTTCACACCAATGCACATAAAAAATAAAGTTAATAATAAAAAAAAAAAGAATGCTCTGGAAACTCGCTCGGCCTTGAGTCCCGTAAGAAAAAAGAGGGGAGAGAGGAAGGCAAGAAGAGGCAGAACCATGCTTCCTGCAGGGCCTTCCTTCCAAACACAGCTCCAGTCAGGCATGGTGGCACAAACCTGTGATCCCAGCACTCAAACAGGAGGATTTCCCAGGGGTAGAGGCTAGCCTGGCCACAGAACAAGACCATGTCTCAAAACAAGCCAAAAAGGGGGGCAGTGAGATGGCTCAGTGGGTAAGGTGCTTGCTGCCAAGCCTGAGCACCTGGGTTCGATTCCTGGGACCCACATGGCAGAAGGCAAGAATTGACTTCCATACAGCTTGTCCTCTGACTTACCACACACACTGCGGTACATGCATGCACAGATGCACACACAAATAAGTGTGTAATAATTTTTAAAAAGAATCGAATCTTGGGGGAGAAATGCCTTCGCTCAAGTTGCCTCCTCCTAGAAGGCCCACTACGCTGGTCCCTCTCTTAGGCCACAGGAGTTCAGCACAGGCCCCTGCAGCAAGGACACCAAGGTGAGAAGGATGTGACGCACTGCTCCAGGGAAGACACTGAGAGCAAAGACAGTGGGGAGAGTGGTTCGCAGCGCTGGGAACCGTTGGCCTCTGCACACCCGGCACTGCAACACAGAAACAATCCCCACGCTGCTAGAGCCCTGGGTCCCTCCCCTAACAGCCACATAGGCCTTCTCCTCTCTCTCAGCAGCTGTCCACCCACAGGAAAACATCCAGCTGGCGATCGGGTGGGACTGTGTCTCGAAGCCAATAGAACAGGTGGGGGTGATGAACAAGTTATGGGGGGGACTTCCTCGTTCTACTTGAGCAAATCCCACATGGCTCAGAGGGATAGACACATGACACCTAGGTTCCATCTTCAGAACCCACATGGTAGGAGGAGAGAACCAACGCCTGCAAGCTGTCCTCTGACCTCCACATGTGTACCACATCACACGTGTGTGCCTGCGCGTGCACACACACACAGTAACAAATAAGGGCCGAGAACTAGCATTCACTTCTCTCTGCTCCCTGACTATGGGCACCTTCCCGCCCTTATGGACTGAACCCTCGAAATAACCTTCCCTCCAGTGGTCCTGGTCAGGGTCCTTTAGTAGCATCGACACGATGAGTATTCCTTATGCCACCGAAGAGGCGTGGTGTCAGTCACACAACAGGTCAACAACCCGGGGGTTGACAGTGGAGAGGAGATTAAGGAGCCCTGACTGGGAACCAGGTCACTTGCTGAGTGACCTGAGGCAGGTGGTTTAACCTCTCTGGGCTCCTGTCAACTCCGCTATGAAAGAAAACCTGTTCCAAGGGCCAGGAAAGCTCGTTGTGCGTCAACTGTGTCAAAGCTCCCACATCAAAAATGGATGCTGGGCTACCATTCACAGCGAGCACGGAGGCCAGGCTTCTTTTTGGGCCTGCCCGGTGCTAAATGCCTCCCACTGGCTGCTCCAGTGACAAGATAGGGCTAGAGAAACAGTTAAGCAGGGAAATGCACTCCCCACCACGACTGAGTTCCTTCTACAGGAATGCTATGGTAGAGAGAACAGATTCCCCTCTTGCTACACATGTTTGGTACAGCATGTGTGCTACACACACACACACACACACACACACACACACACACACACACTCTAACCACAGTGTCCCAAGTCCCACTCTTCTGGATCCAGAGATTCACATGGCCCACCAGACTAACAGAAGCTGCATCCCACAAGTTAGACCCTCATCTCCCTTGGCTGCCACAAGATGACCAAGAGTCCTCCTTCCCCATCAGCAACACCAGTGTCCCACCCCCTTCCCAGGATTAGGCCAGCCAAGGGTCCATTCTTGCAAAACAACCCCCACAGAGCAGGGCCATAGCAGGGCTGGCTGAGCAAGGAAAGGGACAACTCACTGTCAGCAGCGTCCGGCCAAGGGGGTGTCAGAGAGCTCTCTAGACCTACAAGCAAGCAGCCACAAACGCTGTCCAGGCAGGACAGATGCATGCGTGTCATATAAGGGTCACAGGGACATCACCATGACTTGCAAACAGGGATCCCTTGAGGAAGCCACAGAGGCCAGGGCTGTTTGACAAGATAGTGCCACTGGCCACATCAGAAGCAACTCAGGAACCACAGAGGCAATTCCCCCACCATCTGCTCCCCAGTAACCCCAGTGGCACTGAGAAGGGAGAGGGGCAACAACTCCATGGGGTGACTTCATGTCCCCTCAAATTCTGCAGCAAAGTGACTAGGAAATTCCCAACTCTGAGCCATCTCCTGGGGTCTGGGCTGGAGGCTAAAGAAGGGTAGGGGTCTGTCATCTCTCAGGGACAGCTCTATGATCCCCAGAGGAAGGTAACACAAGCCAGGCACAGGTGGCCAGGCAGCAGTATCTCCTGGTTGTCAAGTACACAGAAGACCTAACACAAGGGTGCTGAGTGCCTGTCACCTGTTACCACGACAACAGAAATCAGATTCCAACGGCAGCTAAGCTAGGCAGAACTGTGTGTTTTGTTTCAGTTTTGTGGGGACAGATCCTCTAAATACATCCCCAAATGGCCTGAAACTCCTGATCCTCCTGCCTCAGCCTGCAGAGCACTGGGATGAATTACTGGCGTGTACCAGCAGTCCTGACGTGTTTTGTTTTGCTTTTGTTTTTTGCAAAAGAAGATTCTGGAAGTGCGAAAGAGGAAGTCAAAGTAGGACACTATATCTTTGCCTGCAATATATCCCCTTTTCTGTAGCCACAGGACACTCTGCCTGGGCTCTGAACCCTGCATACTATGCAGCTATCTGTTGAGTGTGGATGGGAACCCCGATGGACCTCTCAGGCCATCTGTGATCAATGAACTCATATAATATCTGATATCTCATTGGTTGCTATTGGTTGTAATTATAACTACAGCTGTGTGTTGCTTCCTACCCCTAGTGGGCAGTTTCAGATTGAGGACCGCACATAAAAACCACCTAGACTTTGTAGATCCATTACAATGCCACCAAAGGATGCTAGAAACACAAACTGGACAAAGCTGCTGTGTCCCCAGAAGTTCACAGTTGTCTCTGATCATCAGGCACACTCCGCACTAATGACCAAAGTGTAGTGAGACAAAACCATAGTGGCCTCACGTATGACTGCATGGAGCATGTGCCCTGTGTATGGCATTCATGCTGACATGAATCCCACTGACAAAGCAGAGGTTGCTCACACAGTGTCTCCCCAGATGTGAAGGAATAAGCTGCGCTCTGATGTCATGGTGACCACTGTGACAGCCGTAGGATCTTCCTGCTCCATCAGTCTTCCTGACCTGTCGGCCTATAGCAGGCAGCCGGTTTTAGAGTCTCTCTCCATGTTCCAAAGATGCTTCACAGCCCAGGTAGGTTCAGCAAGGAAAGAGGGTGCCACCTCTCAGTGAGGTCAGCATTCCCTAACAGGCTCAGCTTTGGGACAGGCAGCACCACACCAGACAGGACCAGGAGGAAGGTCTCACCAAGATGTGCGAAGTTCTCTTGTCCGTGGACAAAATCCCCCTGCACCATGAGCCCAGATAAACCTCTCCTCCTAAGCTACCTACCAGGTGTTTTACTGATGTGGCAAGGACATTAACACAGCAAAGAAGAACTGCAGGAGGGACGATGTGTAGTGTGTCCCTAGTGTGTACAAGGTCAAGGTCATGGGTTGTATCCCAGATACTAAAGAATGGAGTGCCTTACTGCCCTTGGGATCCATGTTGAAGAGTATAGAAACATCATCTTAATTCTTTTCTTTTTGATTTTTTGAGACAGGGTTTCTCTGTGTAACAGTCCTGACTGTCCTGGAACTCACTTTGTAGACCAGGCTGGCCTTGAACTCACTGAGATCAGTCTACCTCTGCCTCCCAAGTGTTGGAATTAAAGGCATGTGCCACCACCGCCCAGCAACAAATTGCTATCGATTCTTTTTTTTTTTTCTTTTAGAAACACTTCTAGACCTAATATTAGGTCTATACCTGGGTCTCTGACCCAAGTTCCTAAAAGCCTTGTCATTCCCCAGGGGACAGGAGCATCTTTTGTTCTAATGAGGCAGCTAATGGAGGTTCCTGTGTGGGGACTGGTCCCAGAAAGACCAAGGCACCATGAGAAGCTCAGAAACACCAGTTCCCCTGTCTTCTGGAAAGAGGTGGGGCTGGGGTCCGAGTCCCTCATCTGTCCTGCCTTCATGTGACACATCTGTAAAATCCCTCACCTAGCACAGTTTGGAGGGTTTCCCAGTTGACAAGGCATGTCCTCATGTTGGGACAGGGGCCTGCCTGCGCTGCAGAAGGGCTGCTCCTGTGTTCAGACTCTCTCAGACTCACTACGCTCCTCCTCAACCCACTACTCATCCGGGTACTATGTTGGGCTTTCTTAATAAACAAAGCACAAAGGGAACTGTATCCCAGGGTTCTACAAATGAACTAAACCAGGGAGGGCACAGAAATCCCACTTCCCAGCAGCCCCTTCACCAGCTATGGCCTGTACTTGCACGTCCAAGAGTGCAAGTGGGGTGATCTTGCAGGCTGAGCCTCAACCCTCAGCTCTGATGCTCTCTAGCTACATGGTGAACTAGAGGACACCCCAGTGGTGTCGCCAAAGAGCTGCTTGGTGTGGTAAGAGATCCTCTCATGCCTGCCAGCAGCGACAGAGGCTCAGAGCCACGTGTGGCCATCTGTCTCCGCCGTGGCTGTCTGGCTCCTGCAGTTCTCAGCATACTAGCCAAATGCTGTACAAATCGTCCATTGAGTTCTGGGTTTACAAATCCACTTGCAAAAATCCACAAGCTTGAAGCATGCTCACAGTATTGACTCGGCTACTTGGGAACAAGCTCAGTGAAGTGGGAAGTCTAAGTTCCTGGGGTACATGCGCCCTCTAAAGTCACGTGGACGACCTCTGCCTCCTTGTCTTCAGCCTCACTTCTGAGGCCAGTGGTTCTGTGACTTCGTGCTTCAGACCGGTGATCACTGCTGGTAACACCTGAAGCAGCCGCCAGAGCTCCCAAACACAGGACAGCGGCCTGATGGAGGAGCACGTCACAGAAGCCTCAGACAGGCTAAAAGATGGGATCTGTGAGTTCCATGGTAATAAACCAACAGAGAGAGAAAGAGAATTTGGTTTTTGGAGACGTGTCTTACATTGAACGAGGTAGCTAAGGATGACCTTGAACTCCCGAGCCTTCTAACTGCCTGCTCCCCAGTCATGCGATCACAGGTGTGCACCTCCACTCCAAGCTCTTAACAAACTCAACACACCAGGGGAGATGTCTTTTGACAGCAGCACACGTGAAGCCTGGTTACGTGTCCAGTGTGAGCCTAGAGCCTCAGAGGTATCTGGTTCACAGAGGGTTAATGGTGTGCTTCTAGAATCTTCACAGAAACTTGAGCAAGCTATCCTGAGAGCTGATCCCCCCCCACACATGTCTCTTCCAGCTCAGCCCAGGTCTCTCCTGCCTGACTGCTCAAGGGTCACGTGCTGAAGGCACTCTTCAGGGAACCATGATACATGCCTGTGGCCCCGGCATTTCGGAAGAGGAGGCAATGGGGTCTCAAGTTCAAAGCCAACCTGGGTTTCGTATGAAATATGGAGGAGGGAGGAGGGAGGAAAGGAGGGAGAAAAAAGGAAAGTGGAAGGGAGGGAGGGAGGGAGAAAATTTGTTCTTCTCAGTCCCGATATTGAGGCTAATGGTTTCCGTGACGATCAGCCCCGAAGTCCTACAGAGGCTTTGTGAATCTCTGAGCACTCTTCTGGCCCCCAGGATACAGGGAAGAACAGAACTTCCAACAGGATGAGCAGAGGGGGCCTAGAAAGGAGGAAAATGTGTCCTGGGATGTCACATCCACTCCACCGCTCCACTCTGCTCAGCAAGCATGCCACATGCAGAATGGCAAGCGCTATTTAAAGCCACATGACAGCAGGCCTTGCCTGTGTTTAATGACACACAGCCTGCACCTGTCAAACAAGTTTAGTAAGACTTCTCAGGGGAAGCTGTGCCACAGGCGGGTGGCGTCTTCTTAAGCTGAGGCCATCCACGCACAAGGTGGCACTCAACTGGCAACATCAGAGTTTCAGGGCCAGGAGTATCCCTGCACCCCTATGAACATACCCGAGTGTCACACTGGCTCCTTCAGATCCCCAAGGCTAGCAATGAAAACCCTTTAACAGCATGTGTGTCAGAGAAAAAAAATTATCTCATGGCTGAAATTACATCACACAAAACAACACAGCAGAAGGAAGTTAGCTTCTGGGGTAGGGTACTGTGGACACAAACAGGGCCTCTCGGTCCTCATTAGACAAGGGCAAATCCCCTCTCCCTCCCCTTGGAGCCCGAGTCTCAAACAAACCACTGGGTGCAGGACCCAGGTAAGTATATGCAGCTGTTTTGACTATCTATCTCCCCTGCCCCTTGCCATTGCCTCACCTTGGAAAGAGCAAGAACAGTGATAATAAAACAGGGGCTTGACAACGTAGGCCCAGCACGAGGCAGCTAGGAGCAGGAGTTCAAGGTCATTCTTGGTTTTATAGTGAGTTTGAGATGTCCTGACAACATTAGAGTTGGGGGGGGGACTGTGATAACAACAACAATAATAATAATAATGAGATTTAGTCACTAACAGAATCATGGTCACTTTGAGTTGAGTAAATGTCCTTTGGAACTCATGCCCCCCCGGGACCTGGGAATCTACTGATTTGAAAATAAGGTCTTTGAAGACAAACTCAAGATCAGAGCAGATAAGGGAGGGCCTACAGCTGCACAGAGGGAACACCACGAGAAGACAGAGGCAGAGGTGCACACGGGAGCCCTCGGGAGGATGTCATGTGACGTGGGAAAGATGCATCACAGAGGTCAGACTTCAGGCAACTGCTATAGCTGGGAGAGACAGGGAGCCTCCCTGGACAGCTGGGACAGGGTCCTGCGGCACCCTGGGCTGCTGTCACTGCAGAAGGGGTGTGTGGTAAAACCCTGTTCTTCCAGCCAGCTGGCAGTGCTGGGTGCTAGCACGGCGCTAATATTGTCTTGTCATTTTTTTAAAAATGTTCTTGTTACTTTCTTGTGGGTTTTCCTAAAGAATCATTTTATTTTCAATTATGTGTATGTGGGGCGGGGATATGTATGCACGTATGAGTAGCGGTGCCTGCAGAGGCCTGAGGCCTTACCTCTCTGGAGCTGGAACTACAGGAGGCTGTAAGCCACCCCACGTGGGTGTGGGGACCCAGGTCCTCCACAGGGCCACCACATGCTCTTCACCTCTGAGCCTGCACATCTGTGGGTTTTGAGACAAGGTCTTGCTACATAGCCCAGACTGGCTTGAAACTTACTCTGTAGACCAGGCTGGCCTAGAACTTTCTCCAGTTCTCCTGTCTCTGCTGGAATTACGGGTACATTCGCTACACCAGGCTGTTCTGTTGCTGCTGTTGGAGTTCCAAGACAGGGTCTCACTGTGTCTACCAGATTGGCTTGGCGCTCGCTGTGTGGTTCAGGCTGGCTCTGGCACTGGGACTGGCTACACTTAGGATTTTCAAGATTCCACTTAACTGGAATTTTAATCCCCATCAAGGAGGCAACTAAAATTGGGAGAGGTCCTGACCCAGCTTCCAGCAAAGTGCCTGCCTAGAGAGGCCGGGGAGACGAGGCTCTGGGTCACCACTCTGGATTCTACCTCACACCACGTGCGTGACCCCACTGTGGCTCTCCAGAACCTAAACCTATGGTCTCAGGACTCAAATCCCAGCTCCAGGATCTATGACTTCCCACCTCTACCACACAGGCCTTGGTTCGGAATGGCCCTGTCCCCTATCTGAACTATCACGAGGTTTTGGTTTATCTATCCTCTCCTTCCAGTGCACCCAGTATTATCCACCAACTCCCTCCATAAGTGGCCAAGGGAGGGCCCCTGCAGGGGCCAGTCTGCTCACAGTACTGGCAAATGTGCAAGGGCTGCAAGGGACAGTCCCTACCAAGGTCACAAAGCCTTCTGAATGACACAGGGGCTCAGTGTGCCAGCTGTCCCCAGACCTCGCCCTTGGCCAAGATTCAGGATACGGTCCTCTGTGTTTGGAGGTTTTAGAAACACAAAGGCTATTTTTAGTAGCTGTTACTGCCCCTCGGCTCTTCCATTAGTTTCAGAGGCAAATAATTCCATTCCATGTAACTTGATAGGCTCATGCAAGGATTGCTCTTGCCAACAAACACTTATCGAGCATGCCACCACATGCTGTACCCTGCCTGGCTCATTACTGTAAAAAAAATAAATAATTTACTTAACTAATGATCACAAATCCTCTAATTTAATTTGCTCTTAAATGTGTTTAATTTTCTCATAATAGAACCACACACTTCGAAACTAGGCATTCTGCTGTGTCGAAACAGGAGGCAAAGAAGTGAAAAGAGATACTGGCGTCGTAGGGACCAAAACACCCGAGGCAGAAGTGAGAGGGTCGGAAGTTCAAGGCAAGTCTCACAGGTGAGGCTGCCTCAAAGCACAACAAACAAAAACACAAGCAATGGGGGGCGGGGGGGGGGCTGTGAGGCTGAGCCCCACCCAGGTCACTGACCCACCAGGCTGGAATACATGAAGCCTTCGAGAACAAAGAACAATGTAGGGATGAAATTGTCAGAACTTCTACTTATTTATTTGTTTCTTTGTTTTTTATTTTGTGGGTTTTTTTTGTTTTTTGGGTTTTTTTTAGACAGGGTTTCTCTGTGTAGTCCTGGTTGTCCTGGAACTCGTTCTGTAGACCAGGTTGGTCTCGAACCCACAGAGTTCCATCTGCCTCTGCCTCCTGAGTGCTGGGATTAAAGGCATGTGCTACCGCTGCCCAGCCAGAACTTCTTTTTAAATACTAGATTAAGAAGAGATGAAACTAGAATTAAGTACCACGGTGGTGCCTGGCTTTTACATGGATGCTAGAGATGCAAACTCGGATCCTCTTGGTTTGCATGCCAGCATTTTACCCTCTGAGTTGTCCCCCCGGCCCTGCACTTTTTGAACTTCTAAGACCACAGATAATACTTACCATGCTTGTAGCAGGTAGGCAGCTCACACAGAGGCCCTGAAATTACTGAAGAAAGTACCCAAGCTGGGGGAGAATGTTCAGCTGATACAAGGCTTGTTATCAGCATGCAAAACTGAACTCAGATCTCCAGTATCCACATAAAAGCTGGGTGTGGAGGCTCACATACAACCTCAGTGCTAGGCGAGGAGAGGGGTAGATACTGGGGTTTCACTGGTTAGCCAGCCTTACCAAAATATCCAGCTCCAGATTCAGGGAGAGATTGTCTCAAAAATAAGGTGGAGGGCCTGGAGAGTTGGCTCAGGGGTTAAGAGCACCAAGTGCTCCCCCAGAGGACCCAGGTCTGACTTCCGACACCCACACGGCTGTTAACATCCACCTGTTACTTCAGTCCCGGGGGATCAGCTACATTTTTCTGACATCTGTGAGGACCAACCACACACGTGGTGTAAAGACATATATGCAGGCAATATACTTATACACTTAAAAATAAGAGCAAATAAATAAATAATGTTCATTTATTTGAAAACAGTTGAGGAAGATAACTGAAGTTGATCTCTGGCCACACACAGGCAAGTACATCAAACACAGAGAGAGAGAGACTCATAGAGACAGAGAGATCAGAAGAGAGAAAGACGCATACACAGATACACACACCCAGACTCATGGACACATGGACACACACACACAATGCAAAAAGAGAGGGGACTAAATCATGCCTCTGATCTATGGTATCAAAACTGTGGCACAGACCAAGACTCAGCAGCTGACAGTTCAGGGCAGCTGGCCCCCAGCAGGTGTTGTCAATAAAGCTTTATTGGAACAGCTAAACTCATTTGTTTCCATACCACCTATGGTTGCCACAGCACGGTTCAGTGTAACAGAGCCAGTTTGCCTTCTGAAGATGAAATACCAATTAACTGCGCCCTTTACAGAAGACCCCAGGTGTAGATAAAGACTGAGAAGTAAAAGGAACCTGGGCTCAAAGACACAGGCCAATGCCTACAACAGTATACATTTAAGAAGATACACACAAGGTGGCCTTGAGATCACCTCTTGATTAACCAACCCCACGTTGGCCAGAGCCAAGTGCAAAGATGGCAACCATCCCCACATTGCACAGTTACAGACATGGAGAGACAGGGAATTCAGAAGCAGGCAGGTTCCAGGGGCCTTGTGTGCACCCAAGAAGTCAAAACAGACATGAAATAGCATTCAAAGGTCCAATGAGTCTAAGGCTGGTTCTTCTTGGGACAGATGGGAAGACTGAATTCCTGACTGCTCTGCCCACTCCCTCAGCTCAGTGAGCACAGACACCTACAACCTCAGCATGTAGGAGCCTGAGGCAGGAGGACAGGGACATTCAAGGAAAGCCTGGGCTACATGGTGAGACCCTATCTCAAAATAGTGGGAGGCAGCCAGCTCAGCGGCACAGCGCTCACCTGACAACGCAGTAGAACTTGGGTTCAATCTCTAGTGTAGAAAAAAATATCCGTCCTCCTGCACACAGATGTGTAAGCCCCTGAGGAGCCCCTCCCAGGCAGCCACCTGCCTCCACTCATAGGAACAAGGTGCCACTTTGAGTTTGATTTCCAGTTTCTTCTTTGGGGCTGTTGTGGGCCTCTAGGGCTCTCTACAATGCACTCTGTAATGGCGTTTAAAATTAGATGACTCTGACACAAGGAAAATAATAACTGGTAAACAGGGCTATAGTGCAGGACACGGCCTCGAAGGGCTCTTTACAGCTGGAGGAATCCAATATCTCCCATCGACCTCACCATGCGCTTACTCTGCGTGGCCTCCACCGCGGTCACTTGGTGGATATTTTTATGCCTGTTGTTAAAAAGCTTAACCCACGGAGTGGGCACATGGCTCAGGGTCTCGGTGCTTGGGCAGCCTGTGTGAAGCCCTCTGCTCAGTTCTCAGCCTCCCCCTCAGAAGTGTGGCGCTGGAGCCATAGCCAATTTAATCAGACAGAAGCTAAACCTGAGAAATGGGCTTTGATCTTTGCCTAGCACCTTCCGTGGAGGAGGGGCTCAGAGGCTGAGTGTCCATCAAGGCCAAGGTCGTGGCTGCCCGACTTTCATTTAGATACTATCACATCTGACACCTCACAGAAGTCTCCCGTGGAGAAAAGACTCTGTGAGACCACTCAGCAAGAGACTGGGCTCCTCACCTCTCTGAAGGCCTCAGTCTCCCTAGCTATAGAATGGGACTCATTTCAGGCTGGGAAGGCAACATAGAATTCAGGGCGCAAGCGTGGCCTGGCAGCTGAGTTCCCATAATACGAAGCAATGAGGGCGGGTACAGGGGCAGGTGCTTAGGATTTCTGAGAACACCCCCCCCCAAAACATCATTAGTCTCTCCAAGTAGTGAATGGCTAGACTTCTATTTAGATAGACTCAGCATCTCACTGGAAGTAAAGGCCAATGGTCCATGAGAAAGCGTGAGTCACACAGCACACCTGTGACCCCATCTCCTATGGGTGCCTCTCCTATTGGGCTTGGGGAGCATGCAAAGGACATGTGGACTCTGACCAGTCTCAATAAATAATATCCTGGTCTCCACCCAACTCCTGCAGTGAACCCTTCAAAGCCATGGGCCAGGCAGTGCCTGGGTGCTCCTCCCTAGGAGCCCCTTCCACTCGGGGAGTCTCCTCACTTTAATACATCTTCTTTCACGGTGACCACTCCTTGACCCTGTTTATTTTACTCTGAGCACCAAATAGCAAATCAGGACACTACCGACCTGTGTCAGCTTTGGTGAACATCATTGTCTAGCACCTAGCTCCCTAGGTTGAGGTCACCAAGACAAAGAAAGGCTCCATTGACTGCACCCCACCCCACAAAAAAAAACACAAAACCCCCACAGCAGGGGCTGGAGCGATGAGATGGCTCCACAGCTGAGCGCGCTGGCTGCTCTTCCACAGGAAGGCAGGGGCAGCTGGTTTTCTATGAATGTGAGGCCATGCTTATTAAGTTGGGAGCATAGCCCCCAGCGCCCCCCCCCC